>JAAGKR010001619.1:0-118335 GCA_011419295.1 Clarias macrocephalus
CGCACTGAAAAGCAATGACGGCCCCAACAGTGCTATACTTGAGGGTGTGGTTGTAAACAGAGAAGTCAATTTCCAAGTAGTGTCGTAGTCCATACAAAGGACTACAGGTTGGGCCATTGTTTCTTTATTCAACAATCTGACTTGACTGTTGACCCTTTAATCATCAAGTATTTCAGTAACATGACGTTTTACTTATAAGAAATGGGTAGAAATGGCCAAACTGCCCAGAATAATATGTAATCAGTTTTTCCATAATGTCCATGTCAAATGCAATTTAAATACCTTACTAACAAACAAATAAATAAATAGTGAAAGTAGTGATAAAAGCTATATACTGTATATATACTTCAGGATTGTTTTTTTTAATATATATATGGTAACATTATGATTATAATATGGTAATATTAATAGTAAAAATAATGTTATATTAATATAATATACATCATACGATTTTTATTTTCCTGAAGTGTGTATACATTTTTTTTTGTCTGACTCTGTACATATAATCTAATATAATATTTCATTTCAGCTATATGATGTCAATGTGGTTTCTTTACCCTACTTTAACATTACATGTTACTATTTCTCATTTTATTTATTGAATGGAAGTAATCATATAATAATGCAAATTTCAATAATAGAGTTAAGCCATGTGGACTGCTCTCATGCTCTCAACCCTGCACATTATGCTGTGATGTCAGGTTAGCTATTATCTGGTTTGAATTTCTGGCTCCTGGTGGCAATGAATAGCCATTGATATCGGCTCTACTTGCAAGCAGATCTAATTACAATAAGGCTAAAGTGGAGTGCAGCTTTGTCTGATGTGGCAGCTAAAAGATGTGGTGCTGTTACTTTAGTGCAGTGGATGCAATGTCTCCAGTCACTGGTTGAATTTTTACTATAAATGAAATTAAATACCCATCGTCAGAAGCAATTACAAAGGAAAAATATAATGCTGTATGTTTTTTAGGCTTTCTTGATGCACCAGTTGGAGGTACCACTGCTATGGTGTGCCACGCTATGGTATATTACATTTGTATTTGCTCATTTAGCTAGTGCTTGTGGTGAGGTAGAGTAGAGTAAGAAAAGGAAAGCGAATAAGGGTTAAGGGTCTTGCTCAAGGATCAAGCAGGGCAGCTTGGTGGTGCTGGGATTGGATTTACACCACAAAAGCCTTAAACACTGAGACACTGCTGTTCAACTTCTCAGACCTGTGTATGCATGTCTGTATGCCCTGTACCTCAATGCAAGTGATCTCATACACAACCACATCTCTTAATGTTCCATTATGTGGCTCAAGATCTTAGCGCAAAGAAGGAGTAACTCAAGGAGCAATCTCTCCATCAGCCCAATTTCCAAAAATGTTATGTTTGCTTTTGCTTAAGTCACCATTTTATGCTTAAATGATTCATACAGTAGGTCACTGTGTGGCTTAACGAACGAAGACTTTCCTCTGAGACTTCACTGAAAATGAATTAATTAATTTATTCAACTTCTATACTGCTTCTTCTGTACAAGGTCATGTGGGGCCTCAAGCCTATCCCAGGAGACTCGGGGCACAAGGCAGGGTACATCTTGGACAGTGTGTCAAGCCATCACAGGGCACGCACGCACGCACGCACGCACGCACGCACACACGCACACACGCGCGCACACACACACACACACACACACACACACACACACACACACACACACACACACACACACACACACACACACACACCAGGCCATTTGGGAATGCTGTTTAGCCTAATCTGAATGTCTTTAAACTGTGAAAGGAAACCAGAGCACCCAGAGGAAACCCACCAAGCATGAGGAGAACAATGCAAACTCCACCGAGTCGGAAATTGAACCCTTGAGCCTGGACTAAAAATGAGAGCCAAAAACAAGAGGAAAAAAAAAAAGTCCTCCAGGAAACCTGGAGAATTATTCCTGAAAACTATATTAAACAATAGAAGAACTTCTGGCTTTTTAGAAGCAAAATATGAAGAAATAAGGGCTGGCTCAAGACTTTTGCACAGTACCGTGCGTAACAATTACTGTTGTGTGCCGTGTTAAAAGAGATTTATAAATGTTACTTGGTCTGACATGTCCCTGGTCTGATTTGCTTGGGACCTGACCAGGGTGTTCATTCAGCCATGTTTGTTAGACTTTCAGCTGCTGCTGTCGGGGGGGTTGCCAGAGACAACCATCTGATCTGCACACAACTTGGCACAGGTTTTATGCTGGACACCCTTCCTGACATAACCTAACCCATTTTGTCTGGGCTTGGGATGGGCACTGCATCCAGTGGTTTGGGTGAAATTGAACCCGGGCCTTCTGGATGCCAGGCGAGAAACCTATCACAGAGCCTCCAATGCCCCTTGTTCTGTCATGCCATATCTTGTCCAAATATATCAAATAACATCTACAGTACATGTGGCAGGAATATGTTTATTTGGGTGTAAAACGTTTACAAAAATCAGTCTAAATTAACCTCCCTTTTGTAGGACACAGTAAACTGTAAAACAAAAGCAACAAAAGTCTATAACAAAAGCAAACCTGTTAATTAATTATTGACTTCAAGTATTTCAATCAGGGGCTTATCTCTTGTGATCTATGCATCAGCATACCAATACATCTTGGACAGTGCTATGCTTCCACCTTTGTGGCAGCAGTGTGGGGAAGTCGCTTTTCTATTCTAACATGACTGTGCTCCAGTGCACAAAGCAAGGACAATGAAGACATCATTCGATGGGTTCGATGTGGAAGAACTTGACTGGCCCGCACACAGCCCGGACCTTAACCCCATCGAGCACCTTTGGAATGAACTGGAATGGAGATTCCGAAAAAGGCTTTCTTGTCCAACATCAGTGCCTGACCTCATAAAAGCTATAGAGAATGAAGAGGCATGAATTCCCACAGAACAGCCTTCCAAGAAAAGTGGAAGCTGTTATAGCTGCTTAAGGATTAAAAAAAAAAAAAAACACTCCATATTGAACTACAGTAAGTCCGTTACATACTGCAAGTACCAGTTCCGTTCCGAGAGCTCGTTTGTGAGTCCCATTTGTTTGTAAGTCTAACAAACACTGTCTAGGTACTAGGCTACTAACGCAATTGGCTATATACATGTTCCCTGATCTTGTCCTTGTTCTTTAGAAATGTGCTGATGGTTGAATAATTCATGTTAAAAAAAGAGCATTGTCTGCCATCTATTACCCTCACTCTCAATTAATTTGACTTTTGCTTCCGGACATCCTGGGATGCACGCAACACCCACGCGACAATGTACACCAATGTAAGGACATGTGATCTAACTTCCGTGACATGTTTGTATCTTCGTACGTTCACAACTTGGACTTACTTTATGTCGGCCAAAACAGTGTATTGGTGCTAAAAAGTGTCTCACCCAGGAATTTTCAGGTAGGATTATATAACAGCATTTTATGTAATACTTACGGTAATGCTCCTTATCGTCCAATCCATGCTTCGTTCTTTTGTAAACATGCATATTTACATTTGTATTTACATTTTATATGCATACATTACATTTCCTAAAAATGTACAATTTCATTCCCTTTTATGTAGTGAATTTCCCTTTTAATAGTCATTCAGATGAAACTTGGCCGATTTAAATTTCACATGAAAAAACATAAAGCTGAATAAGTGTAGTATTCTAAAATGCAGTGGCTAACGGTAGCTTAGTGGGTGGCTTAGAGCGCCATGCATCTCCAGGGTCTGGGTTTAATTCCCGGCCAGGTTCTATTGCCGCATCTGTGTCCCTGGACTTTGCATGTTCTCTTCGTTCTCTCTGCAATTCCAAAGACATGCAGATTAGGCGTTCCCAAATTGCCTGTAGAGTGTGTGTGTGTGTGTGTGTGTGTGTGTGTGTGTGTGCCCTGCAATGGATTGTCCAGGGTGTACACCGCCTCGTACCCTAAGTCTGCTGGCATAGGCTCTAGGGCCCCCAACCCTGTATACAGGATTAAGCGGTATAGACGATGAGTGAGATTCAGCGATAGTTAAGATATTGCAACATGAATTTGACCTGGTTACGGACACTACAGAGTGTTTTAAGCTTTCACCAAAAAAAAAAAAAAAAAAAAATATATATATATATATATATATAAGCAACCATTTTTACAAGTCATATGCTTTTAGAAGCGTACACCAGTTTTAATATAATATAATATAATAATATTATATAATTTGCTAAATAGTTTGAAGCGAGACGGATGCGATGTCATTGCAGGTTTGGCCAAGTCCTTTTGTCCACATAGTGTACCAGAGAACATCCTAAATGTGCTTGTTTTTTGGGTGTAAAACGTGAATAAAAACAAGTCAGTTGAAATAAACTTCTCTGTCGTACGACACAGTAAACTTGAATCTACAGTATGCCAGTGCTTGCTGTGACAGGCACTTCGGGGAGATGCGCATCGGGTGTATTAGCTGCCATGGCCCTTTAAGAAACTCCATATTGTCCTAACATGTGATGCGTCAACACCGAGGGAACGGCTGGGGTTGTTACGTAAAGCGTGAATGATAAATTAATAAATTAATAAATTAGCGCAGCTTTTCAAAAAGTCTTCGTTAGTTGTGCTCAGGTATCGGTGTGATCTGTTTCAAGCGCGTGGGTGTGTGTGCATCCGGCTGGCAGTGCATGGAGGTGGGGGGGGAACACAACGCGACGGGGACACACTACAGCCGGAGGAACGTAGTGGATAAACCGAAAGCCTGTCAGTAATCCATGCGCTCGCGGACACACTGAAGCAGCAGCAGCGTCACTGCTAGGTGCAGGTAAGGACCGCGCAGTACCGCAAGTTTGACCGGATAATAAACCATTTTCATATCATCAGTTGTGTTATGTATGTTTTTTTTTTTTTAATGGCTTAGTCTGAGCACCAGAGCAGTGGTTAATTTAGATTCATATCGTTTTATCTTCTTCCTGGAAGTATATACAGTATATATATCGTGAAATAGACACGTCGAGTTGGGGTGACATTTGATTGCTTGAACTCTTCGTGTCCGCAAAAGCAAAGCGTTAATGGGAAATTTCCGCGGGGGGAAAAAAAAACAGTCAACCAAAGCTGTTAAAGAGAGAGAGAGAGAGAGAGAGAGAGACGGGGTTTGGGTTTAAGGAAAATACGCGACGCTCTCTTATTGTTGTTGTTGTTGTTGTTGTTGTTTTGTTTATGTCGAAACCCTTAGAACTCCATTTAAAGTTCAACTTCCATGTCAGAGTGTCAAGTTTAGTAACCCTGCCAAAAGCTGAACTGAAAACTGCGACCTCAGTCCCCATGTCCTGTTCAGACTGCATCCTGAGTTATGTCCGAAATAAACATTTCCCAGTGATTCAAATGCTCAGTTGTTGCACGTGTTGTTGTTTAACGTCTCCATGTGCATTCAGAATGTTCCGGTTTCTCTTCACAAAGGCAGTTATCATCATCATCATCCTCATGATAAGTCCAGGTTGCTCCTTAGTTCGAAATCCATTTTGACCTTGGTTGCCATTTGCGCTCTCATCTTAAGAAATTTTTAAAATCTCAGAAAAACTACTGGATACTTTGGAGGTTTCTTCGGTTACGTTCACACTGGAGGTGGTGTAGATGGGTGGAAAAAATCGATTCTGTGATGTATCGCAAATCATCCATCCATCCATCCATCCATCTTCAACCACTTACTAGTGCTGCGGTATCGCACATCTTTTGTCTGGCAATTCATGTATCACCACACTGACTCCAAAATCAATAAAAAAAAAAAAAAACTGTGGTACCTCAGCATCCGGACAGTGACAGCAAATTTAATCTGTTCTGCAGACAAGTTCTTAAGGCGAACTTTCGTATTGCCAAATGCAGATAATCCATTTCAGGCGCCCAGAAATATTAGCAATATTACCAATTCCCCAACACTATAATCATATTTTTGCATATAAAAACAATCAAAACATTTAGAAAAGACATGTAAATGAAGTAAAAAAATATATAAAATGAATAGACATTAAACCTCACTTAACATTCATTTATGTCACCAGCAGCTTTAAAAACCGAAACTGAAAGTGGCTTAATCTTCTTCTTGCTACCGTTCCTTTCTAACATTCTTGTTCTCACTAAGTCTTGCACAAAAAAAAGTAAACTCGCTTAGCTTTTCACTGGACGTATGTGTAACTTAGCCGGCAATCGGTTTTTGGACCGGATTCTTTGCTCGTATGCCGGAAATGCTTCGTATCCTGAGGTACCACTGTACTTTTTCATTTATATATGTTTGCCGTTGAGGTAGTAAAATGTCCCTGTTTCTCTGTAATCCTGCAGGTGGTGTGCTCTTAACTATTCACACATTGGCCCCGTGTGGTAGGAGCAAATTATTTGCTAAGTATGTTTCAAACTGTAACAAAATCTGTCAACGGCATACTTACAGAATCGAGAACCGAATTGAATCGGCACCTAGTTATTGTGATGTCGTATATTGGTATTCCCATGCCTATCAGGGCTTTGAGCCTGAAATGTTCAGATTTAAAAAAAAGTCTCAAATTAGTTTTATTTAATCACCATATGAACAGAACAAACCACATGAAATCTGATCTTTTCAATTCTGATTTAAGATTTCGAAACAAATGGCTGATGAAGGTTAGTGGAGAACCTGGCTGCAGTGCCAAAGGAAAACTAAAAGTCAAAGAGAAAAAGGCTGAAACGGAAAGAAACTGGACACTTAAACACATATAGTGTCACATTGTTCTTTTGCATGTGCAGGTCAGTTCTCTGTATAGACTTAGACAGGCCACACGGAAAGCATAGCAAGCATAGTATGAATGGACTAAAAAAAAAAGTAAATCAGATAATGAGACATTTTTGCCTGAAAAATGAACATAGCATTTGAAGTTCAGCTTGTCCCTCCTGCCTATAAAGTAAAGGCAGTCTTAAATCGAGTGATTTTAAGAAGCTTATAAGATTATCATTTGTCACTATGAAAACACGATGCCGATGGTCTAATGATAGCTCTGTGGGTAAAGAAAATGACTACGTTGTGCTCATGCATGTGCTTGATCCAGGCTTGTGAAGAAAACGCGGTAGCATAAATGGAACCTTTCTTAGCTATGATCTTGAAATAATATGAATTTCTTTTTTGTTCATTAACATCTTTTGTTTACATTTTCCCAATGCAAGTACTCTAGATAAGTATTGTGGTCGCAGTCGTATGCTGAGATTTTAATCAACATTTTGGTCATCGCCAGAACTTTGGCTGCAGTGGCACTGTATAACATTCAATGTAGAATAACCGGTTTAAGGAACAGGCTCAATGCCCTGGTCCTGTATGTCCTGTCCTGCACTTCTTAGATTTTTCCCTGGTCTAATGCACCCACTTCATTCCAGGAAGGATGGCTAATTAGCTGATTAGATGGAATTAGGAGTGTTGATGGCAGGGAATACATGAAAATGTGCAGGACAGAAATGTCCGCTTTGTTTATTCATAGTTTCCAGGTGAAAAGTTTAATCATTAAGGAGACATGTGAGAAGTTTAATATGCTAACCCAAGATCTGGCTTCCATCCATACATTAATCAGCCATAACATTTAAAACCATTAACATTTCAACAACCTACAGTAGGTTTTGGGCTCCCCTTTGCCACTGGGGTGGGCTCTGGCCCTTAGGGCGTTGGCAGTGGATTTTTTTGGATGCTCTGGGTTGTTGGGTGGGGTCATGGATTGGTCTTGTTTGTTCGGTGCATTCCATGGGTGCTCGATCAGATTGAGATCTGGGGTGTTTGGAGGCCAGGACAGCAGACTTAGTCTCTTTTCTCTAGCCAGCATTAACTTTTTTTTGCCAGTTTGTGCTGTATTGGCTTTTATCACACCGGACGGGCTGGTCTCTGGCCCCTGCTGACGTGGGTGCGTCTTGTTTGCCCATGATTCTGTCACCAGTTTGCTGGTGTGTAGGTGGTAATCAGTAATGTTATGGGTGACCTATCTATACGATGAAGTCTCAGAAATAAATTTTAATGACGTACTGTAAATGAGCATTATTGAGGCTAGAACTTTAAAAAATGGTCTACAGTCTATTTTCGACAAGTGGATCAAATCTACTGAGCAAATGAATGTAAAATTACCCAAATCCCGAAGGGGAAAAAAAAAATTGGTTTGTTCCTATGCTTTCGATTACTTTTTAAAGCCACCTGTGGCATGCTGTTTGCCAGTCCCGACTTCATTAATTCCAACAAAGAGTCCTGGGAGAGCTTCGGCAAACGCGTGTTAGATTGAGGGATCCCACGGGATCTAACTTAAAATAAATGTTGCGGGAGCAGGAGGTTTTATCTTTTGTGTGGATGGGAGCGGGTGGTCAGATCTGAACCTCACAAGGCCAGTGTTCATTAGCACAATGATGTGTGCGCGCGCTGGGCTTCCCAACACATTTACAGCATTGATTCGTCAGTAACTGCTTACTCATGGTTAGGGCCGGTGCGCTTTAAATGACTCATTTGTTTGAGACAGAAGCAGCTAAGTCCATTCAAATATATTAAAAGCAGGTACAAACAAAACGAAGAACTGCAGTAGCTGGTGGGTTGGTCAGAATTCCTTCGAGTGAACAGGATTGAAATAAACTACTGTAAAAGCTGTTCTGTGTACACTTCTAAATTAAGCCAGCTTTTCATCATTTGTTTTGTATCATGTTGGATAAGGCGAGAGAACATACCCTGTACTGCTCAGCTCTCTGTGCGTGGGTTGACAAAAACACCTACCACTTCAATAAACGTGAATGCACTTTCTTTTCTGGGAGTTGAGCAAACTCCTCAGTTTCTTTCCTGGTTCAAGTTGTTGTGCAAATTTGTATGATCTTGACACACGCAGTCTATTTGTCTATTGGCTTAACAAGCACGATAAGATAAAAGCATAAAATTGAGAATGAATCTTTTTGTATATGTTGGCTGTAAACACTAGAAGTGGGCTAGATCAACCCAGAGTTTAGTATTCTGTATTATTTAACACACCAAGGATCTTACTTATTAAACATACATGAATTTTACTGTACAGTTTCTCTTATGAAAAGTTCTCAGCATCTCAGGATGAATAATATATAAAAAAGATGTACGGCTGAGTAATCTTTAAAGCAAATATTTGCTCAGTTCCTGTAAAATTCTTTAAACTTTTAAAAAGTGCACTCCCAGGAGTTTACCTGTAGTAGAAAGCACTTGTACAGCACACTGTAAGCGTTCGCTCCAGACTTGCTGCTAACAGGTTGCACAGGCTTTACTAAAAGGAGTTTAGGAAGACGTCATCAGCTCTCGATCCATTCGTCATGGTGAACAAGAAAATCCCTGCAGTCTTAAAAGATGTTTTTATGTCCTCAGTGATCTTTTTTTTTGTCTTCAGGCAGCCATTATTTAAGTAAAAATACCTGGGTCTTATACGACCTTATTAGTTCTTAATGAACAGCAAGTTAAGTGCTTATGATCAATTAGCAAGTTTGACCTAACTATTTGCCATTTGCATTTTTTAAAATTAATAAATAAAAGAAATGCTCTCATTTTCAGTCCGGTCGCTGTACTGTACCTGACCAGTTACAGAGGAGTGTTTTTTGTTTGTTACGCCACAATCATTCAAGTCAGTGCTGTAGTGGTAAAAATGAGGTGGGTAAGCCATTAAATATGAAGTCATGGGAAAGTGGACAACAGCTATTTTTTGGAAAAAGGAAAAAAAAAGAAAACCAGCATGAAAGGAATAAACATAGCTGAAGTTCATGATGTTTATTAATCATAATTAAGAGAAGAAAACAATGAAAAAAATCTTCATTGGAAGATTTTTTTGATATCAGAAAATTTTCATACGTCGAAAATAAAATATTGAGTATTTATTGAAATATAACCAATACATTATTAACCATATATTATTAAAATGTATATAACTTGTGAATAAATGTGTTTTTATTAATTTCCAATATGGTTCCTGTAATAACTATATAGATTAATATTATTCAGATTAATAGCCTAGGCAATATTAATACATTATTGATTACAATGTAAAGTATGTAGATTTCTTACAGATTATTATTATTATTATTATTATTATTATTATTATTATTATTATGTTGTAACATTAAGGCAACATTGAAATTAATGCCAGGTATTTTGCAAGCTCCACTTCCAGCAAGGTGCAGTGACTGATGAGTAATTTTGCTTCCCCACTTCTGGAAAAGTGATGAACCATTGTTCACTTGTTCCTTTTACTGCTCACAGTTCCCTTTGAACTGAGTAATGTCACTCCTGGAATCTTACTTAAGAGGTCGGAATACCCTGCGCAGTCCACTTCGCAGAGAACGAGCCGATCAGGACACAGCAAATGACTTTTCCTTACTCTCTGCCCATCCTCTACACCAGACTCCATCAATATAAAGGCCGAGCAAACCATGTTAAAATTCTCAGGTACAGTCGTCCCAGCCAGACTCGGTCAGTATTCAATTATCATTATGAGATTTGAATTGCTAGTAAAAAACAGTTTATATCCACTTAACAACTGCAGGTTAAATCACTGTGGCTACACGAGTTCGCCTTGTCACGTTATAAAGAGGAGTTAAATTTTGGTTCTTAAAAATTTTATTCTGCTCCTAAATATGTTGGGTTTAAGCGTGAAAGACTCAAAAATCGAAAGATTTATGTTTGTTTCGAGCCTTGTATTAATATAAAGAATTAACACGAATCACTTTCAGGCATCGTGACAGATGAGAAAACGTCAAATAGACAAGAAAGTCACAGATGTTGTGAAAGGGGGATTTCAGAAACTAATAAACACATGAGACCGGAAACATAAGTTGCCTTTCTACAACTACTTCTAGTGCCATTATTTGCTTTAAGTCTATCTAAAAAAGTTTGAATACTACAGTATATGGGACATAATGTATTTTAAATCACAAACGTGATGTTTATTCAAATAATCCCTTTTCAATAAATTTTTCAATCCAATCGTGCAGCACTACCACAGATTAAAGGGGTATTTTTTTTCTCATGAGCAGTTTCCCCCCAATCGTGTGATTGCTTTTCATGACAACAAACTTTTTTTTTCGTTTATAGTTTTACCAATATTAAAAATCTATCCAAAATCTGGAACCGTTCTCATTGTTACTCATTTCTTCGCGAAATTGATGAAAATAATCGCTGATGAACGTGCTGATATTCCAGCACAACTGCACTCCTTCTTGTGTAATACGGCTTAAATATTCAGTGGGTCAGCAGTGTTTAAAAATCTATTAAAAATGAACTTGGCTAATACTGTGAAATTTAATCCGTTCCGGAGGCGAGTTCTTAAGGTGAAAATTCATATTCAATTTCTAATCGTTATGTGTAACTGAATCTATATTTTAATTCTTACTTTTATTTAAAAAGGTCAATCAGATTTGAGTTCTTTGGCTTAAAGTGTGAGTAGAATTCGTGACATTCCTACAATAGCTATTAAGTGATGCTATGAAATGGTTTCCGCTACACATTCACAGCATTCCAAAAAAGTTCAGGCGTATGGACGATTCTGAGCATGTGCGGGGATGAAGTTTGCCCTATAAGGATGACCTGAATTTCTACAAACATTTCTATCTTTTATTTATAAAAGATAAATAATTGTTAATGAATGTCTGCAGAAGGATAGTAAGACAGTCATACTGTGTGTGTGTGTGTGTGTGTGTGTGTGTGTGTGTGTGTGTTATACTGGGTTGTTGTTATAATGCATGGCTGGTCTTGTCTCCAGTTTATGCTCTAGAAAATACTGACATTAATATTGTAAAAATGTAGGTAACAGCCATTAATCATAGAGTATCTGATTATAATTAGTTAAATCAATTAATTAATTCATCACATCATTCTTCACATTAAATCACTTCAAGGCCTTGATCCAAGGAGGAGCCCATAAAGGCTCAATAATGTTTCAATCTGGTGATTAAGGAGGCCATGGAAGGTGCTTTACTGCATCCTGGGGTTCAGCAAAACACTCTCGAATAATTATAGCAAATTATATGGAAACATCATCAGGAAAGAGTGTTTGCACCGTACGTGCACCTGGTCCTGGAAAAATTGCCTCATATCTGCTGGCTGTTCTATCACCATGCAAAGCAATCACTGAAACTAATGATGTGCACAACACGGCTTCTCGTACTATTATGGATCTCTCATCATACCTAAGAACTGGCAGTAGACGTGTGCTGAAGGCATCCTTTGGACTCATCCAGAATATGGAAATATGATCAACGTTGACTCTTGGGATCATATTACTTTTTCCATTGCTCGGGGGTCCAAATCTTGTGCTTTGTACACCAACTTATGCAACTTTGCACTTTGGTTTGTAATACAAAAGGTTTCTGGAAGGCAGCCCTGAAAGAAATTTCATTTTTGCAAAGTTTGCAATATACCGTTTTTTTTTTCTTTCCTTTTTTCTTTTTCTTTTTTTAACTGGGTCATTGGGAAATGAATCCTAGTGTTATTTGTGGTTGTTGTTTTGGGGTATCTTTCTTGTTCAGTGTCTGTCTGAGAGAGGCTTTTATGGTCACCATGGTCAACCAGTGTGGCCTCTCTCTTATAACTATTCTGTTACTGTGTCTGAGCAGTGCCAGCTTTTTTAGACTTCATGCCATCATTAACATGAAATATCGAAAGCAACCCCTGAGAGAAATAACTTCTGATATGGCCAAAGCAACTATGTGAAACCCTGATAAATAAATAAAAAACAGAAAACCACATTATAGGAACCTCAGAAACCCAAAAGGGGTTCACGCAAGACCACAGAAAACATCCGTAGGTAGGTGTTTCTGTGTCAAAGGCAACAATCAAGAGAAGACTTCATCAGAGTAAATCCAGTTGGTTTTTACACATCATGTAAATCGCTGGTGAATCTCTAAATAAGGATAAAATTTTTGTTTGCAAAGAAACATGAAAAAGCCTGGGCCTCTGGGGGTGTGCTGTGTTGTCTGGCACCACTGGATCGCTTGGGTGCTGGAGGGAGAGGCGTCTGTGGGTCAGACTTGTTTGTCCAACTCCAGCACATCTAGAGCGACATGCAATTATCTCATTACACATACTAGGGGCCCAGTTTGGTGGTGCTGGGGTTTGAATCTGGGATCTTCTAAGCAGTAGTCCATGGGTGCGCAATCAAATTGGAATCCGGGGAGTTTGGAGGCCGGGTAGATGCTTCTTTGCCTGCTGGGCCCCGTGCGTGGCAAGCTGGGGTGCAATGGGTGTCCTGGTGTCTTTCTTTCCTAGCCAGCATTGACATCTTTTCACCGACTTTTCTGAGTGAACGGACCAGACGGGCCGTGCGTGTATAATTGAATCAGTGCTTCCATACTTTTATGTATCCACTTTAATGCAGAAGACAGTAGGTGAAAGAAAAATGAAATGGATCAGGATAAAATGACACCCACGTCAGCGCAAGAGCCATCGTCTAACAGATAACTGAATATGAGGCAACAGCAATTATGGGACTCGGTAGATGAGAGCAACCTTGAATTTGAATCAAAGAGGAAATGAAGCAAACCGCATGAGCGAATATTATAAGAGGTTTATTTTTCTTTAGAACTTGGCTTCAGAGTCTACAGCACAAGGAGCTGTCAATATCCCGGGTGAGTAGGAATATAAATTTTTGTGTAAATATGTCTTGTGGGCAGTATAAAATCAGTGGGTTAAATAAACATTGAGCCCAAATATTACAGGTTTGTAAAATATGTTCTCTCAAAAATATATGGCAAAATAACATGTATAGATTATTATTCACAGTTAATCTGAAGAATTATCTGGGTGTACTTTTAGTACTCTTTATTTACTTAAAAACCTGTATGACCTGTAGCTGCTTGAAACAAATAAGACGGTTAAATGTTAGTCGTGTTGTATTAAATTTAAGCGAAAATTATCCCAAAAGTGCCCAAAAATTTAATTGAAACATGATTCTGCCCATTATTAAAATTTTTAAATATACCAATAATTACTGTATGACAGGGCTTTAAGAAAAAGCTTCACATGTCTGCAGCAACTGAATTTACCAGGAATTGGACCCGTGAGGAAACACACACACACACACACTGTGAACAGGCAAAAAAAAAAAAAAAAACTCACCGATTTAGAATTGCAAAGCTTTATTAACGTTTGTGGCTATTCCGAGAGAATCGTATACAAATGGCAGCACCTGGGCTTCACCTCGTGTAATCTGAACTACGGTTGCAGTTGTGTGTTGTACTCAAGTTGAAACCTAAATCATATTTCATGTTCAGGCACACCGTCAGCATGTTTGATGAGAAAAGGGGATTTCAGAGTAGGAAATGCACCTAATAGATACAGTAATGTGTGGAGGGGGGAACACTGGTGCTATGCAAAGGGTTTAGGGGCTCTTGTGAAGATCATGAATTCTGTTAAGTGCCAGGATCAAAATCTATGGCTTCAAGGAGGCTCAGACATTGAATGATAGAATGAACTGTCAAGATCAGCGTAGAAATGCTGTAAGAAACATCGCCAGAGTTCTGCAGGGCCTCCAGATATGAAATGTTCAACTGAGATGTTTAATACTTAATAGATCTGTTCGACATTAAAAGCTGTAGTTTAACTATAGGCAATTTGAAAGGTTTTCGAATGTGTTTTTTGCACTCGCAGATTATATGTGAGTCTCTCGTAGAATGAACTGCATGAACACCATGATTAGGCACCAGCAGGTTTTTTTTTTTTTTGACTTTGATAAAACAGGAGAGTGCGCGCCCAAAATCAAATTCAAGTCTTATTTCACATTCACAACTATACATAGTATGATTTGCAGTGAAATGCTTATGCTTAAGATTTTGGTACAATAAAATAAATTACAGCGTACAACTTAATCAAAGGTAGAATTTTTCAATAAAAGGAATATAAAACCCTGTGATGGATTGGCACCCCGTCCAGGGTGTACCCCGCCTCGTGCCCTAAATCGCCTGGGATAGGCTCCAGGCCTCCTGTGACCCTTTATACAGGATAAAGCGGTATAAGAATAAGAATTGAAATAACCTATACAAATTGATGCTGAAAATTTTACAATATTTATAAAAGAATAAAATGGAAGGATATCAATTATGCAGGAATTACAGACTGTACAGAAATACATTGCAAACCCTGAGGTATAAAGCAGAAGTGTGTAAATATTTGTAACTTTTAGTGAGTGTATAAATGAGCATTCACTTTATGTGGCTAACCATACACTCTAACACGATCAAGTACGCCAATACTTTCATCGTCAGTGCCATTAGGAAGCCTTTTAGCATTTGCCTTAGAAGATCGAGTGTAGGCAAGATCCAAAACATTGCTGTGGTTAAATTAAAAATGAATCTGAAATATTCAATTGCTGGGATGTTTCCATTGAAAATCGCTTTCGGGAAGAGTGAGAAGTAGATTTATGAAATAGCAAAACCAGGCGCAGCATTCTGGCTGTTAATACACAATACTTTGCACCAACATAATAAATATAGCACACATGCGCGTGCGCACACACTCGGGCGCACAGACAGACTAAACATCCAAGCTGCAGACTAAACAAAGGCAGGCAGTATTGTGCAGAGCACTACAGTACATTAGGAATTTATATGAATTGAAAGTACTTAATAAGTCAAACAATACTCCTTGGTTTCACCCAATTCGTTCTGACCTGGTACATTAGGCCTCGGGTACTACAAGATAATTGGGACTAAGACCATGTTGCTATAGTTATTACCCCCTATTGTACTGTTCAGAGCGAGTAAGCGCACAAATAGAGACATTTCCAGCACTTGCACTGTGCATGTAGAGTTCACACCGTTCTGCATGTTTCACACCTATCTTAGTTTCTGTTAACCTCTTTGAAATTAGGCTACATAAAAAATGAAACAATTGCTTTGTGCGGGTAATCACGGGGAAGCTTCGTGGGTCACAAGACACACAGTAAAACCCGGTTAATCATACGCCTGAATGCTGTCTAACCTGTCACGTAGAAGGCGAGCTTGTGATACATGTCAGCCAGGTTTCTTTCCCTGTTTCATGAGTTACGCTTTTGTAGTTGTGGGATTTGCTTTTTGTCATCATCAGCAGGATAAGATAAATTATTTCTAGATAAGCTTCCACAGAAAGTTCCGCCCACCCTTGCAATTTTTTTTTTGGTCTTTCTTCTTGCAAGATTTTCTAATGAACTTAGTGGGTTTCCCATAATATAACAATTTAATGTTCACCTTTTTAAAACTTTTTTTTTTTTTTTTTTTTAAGATATCATACTGTAAGTCACAGATGTCCCCCAAATTGTCTGTTAATATTCCAGCTAATACAACCCCTCAGATAATGCACAATTTTATACCCTAAGCTCCATCTGTATCACTCTGTTTCAGTGTCTGTGTAAATAAGCTACGGTTTACACCTCGTCAGAGAGCAGCCAAGCTGAGCAACAAGCCAGTGGGCGGGATCTTCTTACATGAGGTCACAGTAGGGGAAAAATCCTATTGGCTTTTTTAAAATCCTAGGAAATACAAAATGGAAAAAACTTTTTTTTTTTTTTTGGTTTGGTTTGTATTTACACACAAATGTCTAAAAATGAATGACTAAAAAGCGGATGTTGCATAAAGGTCAGGGATCAGATCAGTACATGGTACATGGCCAGGAAAAGGAACCGAAATTTTGCAGGTACTTGAATACTGCATATCAGTGGAAATGGCATCACTTTGGAGGATTATGGGTATTGTACTTGAACAGCTGAGCTGTTCTTAACTATATTAATTGAAAAGCCCTTGACTTACTTAACACTATTTTGTAAAAAAAAGAAAAAAAAAGAAAAATCTTTATAGAATTGATCCACATTTTTAGCGGTTCAATTGAAAGAACAAGGAACGAGGTAAGAGCACCTCAGGGCTGAAATCGAGTGGTGAGAAGAGGAGGAAAGAGAAACATTGCTTTTCTTCAAATTCATGGTTTTATAAATGTGGGGATTTATTTATTTATTAAACGTGGTAGCATATTCACTGCATGGCATGCTGTTCGACAGCCTGTGATTCATAGGCTTCATCACCAAACACACTCCGATTTCTTTATTTACTTATTTGTTTGTTTGTTTGTTTGTTTGTTTGGGTAGACAAACAGACTTCATGGCTTCACTGAAACATTTCGATCGGCGTCTAAGCTGGGCAGCCAGCCAGGGATTTGATCTTTCCAGGGCTTAAATGACTCCATGCCATGAGTTTTGGGACATTATTCTCCTGAGTGATCATGATCCAGATCCAACCAGGGAGTTTTGCATGATTTGATTTCATCCTGTTCATGCCTTCATTAATGAAGATTAGTGAGCCAGTTCCAGTCAGAGCTGTAGATGCTCGGGGTTATTATTCTGACGATTATTAAAAACTCTAAAGATGATGCAATTGTAGGTTCAAGCGTTAACAATTCTGTCATAAAAAAAAAAATCCATTCATCTCTCTTATCAGATTCGATTTACAGTACAGTGGTACCTCGGCATACGAACGCTCCCCTGCCTCACAAATTTTCACCTCAACAGCTGGAATTTTGTACAGAGTTTGCATCGGTATATAAGAGCATTTCTGGAATATGAGCGACCGAACCAAACCGAGCCGAATGGCGGCTAGGTTGCGCAGACATCCCTGAGTTGTTTTTGCATTTTGTACAAGGTTTAATGAAGACTGGATAGACCCTAGGATGTTAGCAAGGACGGTAGAAAAAAGGACGGTGCCTCTCTCAGTTTAGGTTTTAAAGCAGCCGGTGCCAAGAGGAATTAATCAGAGCAAGAGGAAAGTGAGGTTTAATGTCTGTTTATTAGTAATTTTGAATTAATTTATTTTCCTAAACTAGGATTATTCATTGCTATCTGGTTTGCTGCAGTGTCTGTTCTTTTGTACAAACCACCTGAGCTACTTCAATGATTTGTTCGCATGCGAACGTTTTCGTAGCACCACGGTCCGTTCGTATCTGCGGAAATGCATAACTTGAATGTTTGTAAGTTGGGGACTGACTGTATAGTGTTGGAAACTGGTAATATTGGTAACATTTTGGGTGGCTTGAACAGATTATCTGCA
The DNA here is from genome assembly GCA_011419295.1 of Clarias macrocephalus. Taxonomy (NCBI): domain Eukaryota; kingdom Metazoa; phylum Chordata; class Actinopteri; order Siluriformes; family Clariidae; genus Clarias; species Clarias macrocephalus. The sequence goes on from JAAGKR010001619.1 coordinate 18,009, forward strand.
TTTACATGATTTCCTATTGGGAAACGTGTTTGTGTGAATCGTGGAACGCATTAAATCCGTATGCTGGGGTACCACTGTACTGTATATGAGAGAAATGGTAAGCATACAGAAGCCAGTTAGATTTTTAGTAAATAAAATGAGATTTATGGCTTGTGATAATGTCTGTCAGGTAGCTGCTGTCAGGCTCATCTTATCAGTTGCTGTCTATATTTATCCAAGGCCAATAGTGCTGCTAAACAGATTATAGATAGACAGTTTGAAGTCTGCTTTGAAGCACTAAGAGCCTATTTAGTGAGTCTGTAATTTGGTTTTTGATGTGTTGGCCTTCTCAGGGCTTGGTTCTTCATGTTACATTGTGCCACATAACCAGCATATACATAACCTACTGTAAGAGGGAGAAAAAAATCATGATAATTATCCTTGCCCTTGAAAAAAAATAAACCTATGCATTTTTTTGTTCACCAAGAATTAAAAAAAAGAAAGCGCTATGACTGTTATGATGTTTGGAAATGGTGAGTCCAAATGGACCTTGACATCCTAAATCAAAAAATAACACGGCTTCTGCATAACAAATCACAAATCTTCAAATTCTTGCGTATACAATAAGAGCCGTGTGGTGACATGCTGCATGAGTGAGAATTGTTAGACGTGAAGGAAATACAGTAGAATGTTTGGACAAAGCCTTTAAGTAGACTAGCTTACATGATTTGAAAGCTTTTCTAAGAGACCATGCTGAGATTTATTAGAGTAAACAGGCCAGAGACTCGGAGGGAGATTAAGAGAGCCATCAGCTCCGCCTATTATGAGAGTAACGATACTGAGCATATGGTTTAAGCCAAACATTATCTCATTATAATTTTTAGCAGCTTACCGTCTAGTGATGCACTGCCTGGGCAAAAAAAAAAAAAAAAAAAATCACAGACAATTAGATTTCATTCAGCTGCATCTAGCTTTGATTACGGTGTGCAATGTGGTGGCCAATTCATGTTTGAAAATGATTCCTGATGCTCCCAGAACCACTCGTTCACAATTAGAGTCCGGGAATACACCTGCGCCATCAGGGAAGACACAATCCATTAATGTGAGAATCTGGTCATTCAGTACAGCTGACTTCATGTTATCGTCACATAACGTTGCTGAGTCTAGACCTGACCAACTGAAGTAACTCCTGATCATACTGTAGCGGCCATCATGTACGATGGGTACATTGATTATTACCCTGACGCGCCCATCACTCTGGAATCTGGACTGTTCAGACCACATGACCTTTTTCCATTGTGCCAAAGTCCAAACTTTAAGCTCCCTCGAGGTCTTTGTAAATTTTATTATAATTTTTTTTTTTTTTATCAACTCCAATAACAAGGCTTTAATTTTAGTTGTGTGAATCCGTATAGCATTGTGTGTGTGTGTGTGTGTGGAAATGCTCTTAATGTCTCTATTAAACACCGCTCTGTTTTCTGCTGTTGACTTATGATGCAACTTCACCAAATGTTCATCTTTTTTTTTTTTTTTTTTTAATCCCAATCAAATTTCTTTAATGAAGCTGCGGATTCAGCAGGTTTTAATAACGTGTGGTTTCAGTTCCTCAACCTATTCAAGGAATTTCAAATCTCTTGTTTTCTTTGCTTGATTCAGGCCATGACTTTGACCCTTTTAAAATGATGATTTTTCTTTTTTGGGCCAGGCAGTGTACTACTATGCACTTCATGATTGATACTAAGCTAAAAGTTTGTGGTTTCGTGCTGATTTCTGCTCTTATGTTCCAAAAAAAAAAAAAAAAAAAAAAAAAGCACGTGATTTCAGCACAAATCACAGAGCAGGCGACTTGACACAGGTCATGTTTAACATAGATTAGAAGCCTCCAGGAAAACAAGGTCGCTCTAATGTGTCGGAGTGATGGCAGAGCAAGCGATCATTGATCTCGTTTAGCGACCAGATTATGTGGATGAAATTGGTCGTGGATCGTAATAAGAAAGCACTTTTTCCTTTGCATCATGTAATCTTAACATTTGCATATTGCATAAGCAACATGACTGCATCGGGGTTCACACACTTTTACATTCTTCTGGATAATTCTTTTGTGCAATAATGCAAAATGATATTTGATAGGATCATCATTTTTAACGAATACAACCTGTGGTTCTTAATTTAAGATGTACAGTATCTCCTGAATAAACCCCAGCTTTTATAGAGAAACTAAAATTGATGTTAAATACATCCCCATGCTTTTACACAGTGACAGAACTGCATAGCGTAATCAGACAGGGATGTACTGGCTCTGGCCCGCTCTCAGGTGCAGCGGGCATCATCATGCAGACTGCAGTCACCATCAAAGTATTTCAGCAGATTAAAAAATAAATAAATAAATACTGTAGAGCACATGAACATATGAAGAAACTGGCCGTAAATCAGCGATGCTAAATGTTGAAACATGAACCAGCATGACTTCTGTAGCAGATCATCTGCTGTGGCTTAACCAGTCAAATAAAGTATTTACCTGAAAGCAGCTCTTCAGATCAGAGACGATCTACAAGGCTAGAGGAGGGCGCTCATCGATTTTTTTATTCCACTCCGGTGCAATAAAACCGATGACATGGTTTGTTTAAAGTCACTGATGAAAACAATGTTTAAAGATGATTGGACAGAGAAGTATGCGGTTGTTCGCCACATGTCAAATTCGAATCAGATGTCAGTGCGGAGTCTGTGTAAAAAAAAAAAAAAAAATAAATAAAAAATAGCGGTAACATGAAGCATCCCAACAGAGAGAAAAAAACCACTTTAAATCGTCTTATTTGTGGCCATAAGATGAGTGTTAATGGTTAAACATTAAAAGGTAAATGTTCGGGCCAACAGTCTTGTAGTTGCTCATACAATGGATTTCTTCGTACATATTTTTGTCAAATATTCCCGCTGTAATGGATATTGCTTTTAATCCTTCAGATATACAGTGCATGAAATATGCACATGAATATGTGAACGATATCGATGTGTAGTCTCATCAAGAGTAAAATTAGCATTAAAGTAGATGGTCAAGGATCTTGAATTCATCCAGGAATGTACAGTACATTGGCATATTATGAAAAATATCACTGCATGACCATTGTACAAGAAGGCGTTCAAGTCAAAATGGGACTTTTTGATGGCTCAGGATAAAGAAATGCGGTAACGGGAGATAAAAACTACTTGTATTTCTCTATACAGTATTATCCCCTGATACATTAATGCACTTATCCCCGGGTTTCACTTCAAGGTAGAAGAACATTTTCACTAGCCTCTCAAGAACTCTTTTTAATGACCCTTTCTACCATAATGGTACCCCAAGCACTAGTGTAACACTGGGATTTTACTGTGAATTACTGTAGCAGGGGATTATATAAACAAATAATGGGAGTTTTTACCGTTTTCAAAACGGTGTTCTGTCATTTTGCTTGATCAAAAGTCCCGGTTTGACTCGAACGCTCCTTGTAATGTAGTTGTAATGATGTTGGAGTGACAATAACGGTTGGGACAGCGTTGTTTTTCGAAAGTTACAATGATAAAATGACATTGAGATAGTGTTGAATGAGCGGCTCAAATACAAGGTTGCAAATACAACCTCAAAACAATAAAAATGTAACCTTCGTATGTTGCATTGATGCCGGTTAACATCAGTTTGCATAATATTCGACCACATTCACGGTCATTTAAGGTTCTGTGAGGGTTTAGAATTCTGATCGGAGATCGGGAAGCTTCCCACACTTTGCTCCCAAACTACCATACTGTAATATGATGTTTGCACAGCGTCCAACTGCATCACATCTGGCTTCACAGAACAGATCTCAGACATTAGGCTGCTTTTTTTTTTTTTTTTTAACCCTTTGGCTGCTTTTCAGTTCAATTCGTTAGTAAATTGCTGTCGTCCGTTATTTTCTATGGTGCTTATTGTTATGTACGCACATTTACAGTACTCACATCAACAGCATGTTCCCAAGTGGTTCAGGGTTAAGCATACTGTTCAGCAAGCAGCAATCAGACTTCAAGTCCTGCTCAGGCCATCAGATTGGTAGTGATATTGATTTGAAGTAGGTTTTGCAACATTGTTTTAGGGGCATTCATTCGTTATCCCACCGTTGTTTCTTCAAAGTCATTATAAGTTTAAAAAAAGAACCTAATACCAGCATTCTAATAACATCCGTACTGTTGCCATATTAACATCACCATAGCTTTTTGAGTAGGTATGTTGCTAGTGTGGGGAAAAAATCGATTCAGTTATGAATCGCTTTTCTTTTGTGTGCCGATTCGCCACACTGACTCCAAAATCTATAAAAAAAAAATATATATAGAGATGAACCGGCCGTGACCAGAATTGGCTGTTTTTTAGTCTGATTGGCCGTGACCAGTGATTGTCAGATCAGCCTCAGACATACAGTACGTACTGTAGAAGCTTCTGCGCTCGGTACAGAACCTTTTGAGTGGCGCAACAGAAACACATTTTTATGGCATTACACTATCAAAAATCATGTGCATTAAAAGCCTCAGATCTGCCTTGTTCTCCAAACTCTGTGAGTAATTTAAACCCACTCATTACACACAAATCTTGAGATGTTGAAGGCATTTTCAGCAGTAAAACGTCACAGTTTCCTTATAATTCTGCGTATGGTACAATCTGTCCTATTTACACATTTTCATCCCATGTAGTAGAAATCAATTATTTGCTATGTTTTTTATTTTTTGGGATAAAAAAAAAATCTCCCTAATTTAGCCGTGTCTCATCCCAACCCATCATTAGGCCACTCCCGCATCAAGGCTACTACTACCAGTCAGGGAGGCCTTAAGACTATCACGTGTTTCCTCCGAAGACGCCAACCGCATCTTTCCGAACCTCAAAGTAACACACTTGGAGAACCGCGCTATCTGCTCCTCTAGCTTGCATGACCTCACAGACGGCCATGACTGATGTGAGAGCTCTACAGTAAGTGCCTCCCATCACAACGTGCTGAGAGAGCTCGGCCAATCGGCTCTCTGTAGGCCCTGACTGAAGGAGGCTACAGCATCACCCGGGAATCCAACCCGCAATCTCCGGATGATAAAACAAGCACTTTACCAGTGCGCCACTCTGGGGCCTTTTAGATTTGATAAGTTTATTATTAAATATTAGTTTATGTATTTAATAATTATGGAGAATGACAGAACGGGTGCTGCTCAGTTTTAAACTTTTTTATTTGAAGGAACTTTAAGTGAGAAAACTACTGTCTACATTGAATTGAAGGTTTAAAATGATAACAAAATTGGGGTGAAATGTAATATCGCATTCGGACATTTATAAAATTGTGATACCTATAGAATCATATTTGAATCGAATCGGCACCTAGGTATGGTGATAATATCGTATCGGGAGGTGACTGGTGATTCCCATTCCTAGTATTTCATTTATTATCCAAAGAAACACGCATTTCACTTTTAATCATGCGCACAGATAACATGGTCTTGTGTAGAAAACTTACAAAGAGCAAAACTAAAAGTACGTAAGGTATTCCTATTCCGAACAATGACTTTAATTATAAGGGTTCAGTTTAGTGTAAATGTTTTAACAGACTTCGGTTTACAGCGCAGTTAAAGGCATGTGATTGCTGCGGTGTTGGTGTACGTAAACTTCACAACCGTGTGTGTGTGTGTGTGTGTGTGTGTGTGGTCCTCCTGCAGCCTAGAACCGTCTTTTATAAATCTTTAGTACATTAGCATGAATGTGCGCGTCTGCCCAAACACGCTGCTTTGTCAATAAAAACACATTTTGTAAAGATATCTTCCGTCAGTCACTCAAGACGTGACGCATCTGCCAAACGTAAAACATACGAACGCAAAAACGCAAATATATATCCGGTAGAAGACCTGTTTTGCCCGTGATCCGTCTTCCCGGGCGACAGCGCTGTCGGCCGCCGACCTGCGTCGACTTTGATTTAATCTCGAGCGGGATCCTCCAAGGTGAGAAACTGCTCGGGCCACATCGCAAGCAGCTCGAGTACACCGCGCTAATATTTCAGCGAGCTCTGTGCCACTGTGGAATGTTTTTCATTACCTCGAAGGCTTTTGGCTTCGACAGTTCCAACTCTCGCGTATGTGTAAAGAGGGATAATTTGTTTCATATGGCTAATCTTGAAACAAATCAGATTTATCCTGATCGCTTTCCAAAGCCACGGCCATGAATTTACTAGCGTGTTGGGATAAGAGGGGGGGAAAAAAAAGAGGCGGCGTGTGGGGGAGGGTTACTGGATACACACTCAGCTGTTTGCGAGCGCGGTGCAGCTGAGATAGATGCGAAGGATCGCCTGGAGCTCTTCAGTCTGTTATCGCTCTTCAAGTGATTACACTGAGAGGACAGTAAATCCTGTTTATGAGCCACACAAAACGCTTTCCAAGTGACTGAGAGAATCCGGGCTCCCACTGCAAACCCCCGCGACACACGAGCGGTTTAACGAGTCATGTACCAAAAAATGCTTCTATCCAGAAACACTCCCAGTATTTAGTGTATATGTGTTTTTTTTTTTTTTTTTTTTTTTTTTGCACACCAGCGTTTAGCTTGTACGTAATTGGAAACTTTGTGGGTACGTGTTGCACATCAGTGGAGATAAATGCCGGTTACGAATGGCCTTCTCACTACAACACTTTGTAACACCGTTTGAAAGAATCTTTGTCATTTTGCGCGGCATGCTGCCTCACAGCTCATCTCTTTGAAGACAGGCTGCTTAACATCCTACAAGGCTTCCTGTGTCATGTCCTGTCAGATCAGAGGTGGCAGAACGTCCATGGGTCTGCGCCAACACAAGCAAACACGTTACAGCGCTCCGAGTCTTCTCAGTAGGATTTGTCATTTTGAGAACATTTTATTTTATTTATTTATTTTTTTTTTTTCATTTAATCAATTTTGTTCGCACAAAATGTGTGTTGTCCTGGGAGAAGCCTTGACACACTCATTATGACACAACCACTGAACGTCACATCTTGTTGTGAAAAAGTATTTCCTGAATATTGTCATTTCTTTTTGCTTATTTCACACTTAAACGATGATTCGGATCAACCCGAGTAAATACAAAATGCAGTTTTCAAATGATTATTTCATTCATTTAGGGAAAAAAGCTGTCCGAACCTACATGGATCTATGCGAAAAAGAACCGCAGGCTTCACTTGCCTCAGTTAAGGTCTGTGTTTATGATTCAGGAATAAGAACAAGACTGGGCAAAAAGTGCATCCTGGGGGATTTCCAAGGTTATAGCCACTGCTGACCAAAAAGAACACAAAGGCTCGTCTTACATTTGCCAAAAACATCTTGATTATCCCCAAGAATTTTGGACAAATATAAGTAAATGTTTAACTTCTTGTAAGGTGTGCATCCTGTTACAGTAGACCTGACATAAAACTTAACAGCATTTTGTTAGTGTGATGATCCGAGGCTGCTTTGCACCTTCAGGACAGGGACGACTTTGATGGAACCGTATATTCTGTGCTCTACCAGAAAATCCTGAAAGAGAAGGCAGACCTTCGCAATATGTGACTTCAAGCACATGCCCGCTTGGGTTATGCAGCAAGACAGTGATCCAGAATATTCAATTAATTCAATTAAATTTTATTTGTATAGCGCTTCGAACAATTGTCATTGACGAAATGATGGAAATTTCTATGAAATGTAAAAAAAAAATGTGTATGAATCACAATGATCAGTTTTTCCCTGATGAGCAAGCCGAGGGCGACGGTGGCACGGAAAAGGTCCCTGAGACGGCAGTAGGAAGGAACCTTGAGAGGAACCAGACTCAACAGGGGACCCATCCTCATTTGGATGATAACGGATAGCAGGGATTGATCTGCAGTCATGCTGCGTGTTAGACGGCTGGAAGACGACAGGAATCTCCACCTCAGAATGGCTCAAAAATGTTTTGTAGAGGTCTAATCAAAGTTTGGACTTAAATCCGATTGAGATGCTGTGGCATGACCTTAAACACGTTAAAATCTCCAATGTGGCTGAATTAAAACAATCCTTCAAAGAAGAATGAGCAGCGATGTGAAAGACTGATTACATGGAACAACCGATGAGGTTGAGGGGGCAATAACTTTTTCACATAGGGCCAGGCACGTTTGGACAGCTTTTTTTCCCTTCAATAAATATTGTCATCATTTAATGCATAACTGCATTTTCTATTTCTTTGGGTTATCTTTGTGTAATATGAAATTTTGTTTGATGATGTGAATTATTTGGGGGCAAATACTTTTTCACAGCACTTTACTGTACATATACATACAGTATACAAGGTCTGTACTGCATAGGTAGGCATAGCTGTTAATATATAACATAGCTGATAATATATAACTCAAATGAAAATCGCTCTTCCTCTGTACAAAGGAGCTCCTCAACATGGTCTCCAGCACATGCGCTGCAGTTGCGCCCAGCTCTCGGATCCTCTTTGAAAATCCCCATCGCCACAGCTGATGGTCTCCCACTGTGCTACAGAATGTTGACAGAGATGACACCATTGACGAGCGGAATGTGCACAGATGGATGAAGTTTTAAAAAGATGGAGAAACCAACCAGCATCGAAGACAAACCATCAAAGAGGATTTGGGTTCAGTGAAGGCACAGATGCCAGGGTTGTGATGGAGACTATGTCAAGTGTCTCACTGCACGATAAGAAAAGAAAAAAAATCACGATCTCGGTCTCATTTCTGAGTGACCGTGATTCGCATGCAGGTATTTCCCTGCATTCAGATCATGCTGCATTCACGTGTTCGCCTGACTAGACAACAAGTAAACCCAGATCGCTGTCCTAGTCACACTCGTTGGTCACACTCACACAGTGTAACACAAGACGCTATGACTTCACCAGTCGGCCCAGAGATTCACAAATGATTCAGTCATACGCTTCAGTCGCTTCTCTCGTCTCGCTTCCTCATTTACGGCGTTCCATTATGACCGCGCGCTCAACATTATACAGTAGCGCTCGCTCGCTCTCACTCGCTCGACTCCCGCCGATCAGAGGGTACGGCAGGGGCAGTACCAGCCAATCAGATCTCGGAAGTAGGTACATTCTGACGACTTCTTTTTGCGTTTAGATGCTAGTATATATTTTATCATCGCATGCATCAGTTTAGATTTATATTTTTACCAGAATAAGGTAAATGTCTCACACATGCACGCACAGACAAAAACCTAAAATACACATCTAATTGGGATATAACTTACTATATTGGCTAATTAATGCTGATACGTTGATTCTAGCTGTTACACAAAGACTGAAACCGATCGATAGCTATAAAGCAATATCGAGCAATAAAAACTTTGACAGCAATAAATTCTGTACTGGAAACTGCATATTTAATTTCATCTGACCAAACTCTCACTCAGTCATCATCTATACTGCTTTATCCTGTATTCAGGGTCGCGGGGGGCCTGGAGCCTATCCCAGGAGACTTAGGGCACGAGGCAGGGTACTCCCTGGACAGGGTGCTAATCCATCGCAGGGCACACACACACACACATAAACACATTCACTCACACACTATGGGCAATTTGGGAACGCCAGTTAGCTTAATCTGCATGTCTTTGGACTGTGGGAGGAAACCGGAGTACGCAGAGGAAACCCGCCAAGCAGAACATGCAGACATTTGCGGATACCTGACCACAACACTTTTTGAGCATTCGGTTCCTTTCCCTGCCGTTATAAAGATCGCACAGTCTACTCGTAAGGCTTTCCGCTGGATTTGTTCAGGGGTTTTTTCCGCCTACAGCTACAGGAGCATTAGTGAGTTCAGACACCGCTGTCTGGTGAGGAGGCCAGGGGTGCAGCGGAGTAGGGTAGACGTCACAGCTCTACACAGACCAATCAAGTTCTTCCTCGTAAAATCTGATTATATGTGTCTTCATGGAGCTCATTTCATGCGCAGGTGGAGTGCTAGAGTGGGTTTAGGCCTCTTGGTTCCAGTAAAGAAACACTGTAACACTACAACATTCTACACAATAGCCGGCTCCCAACTTTTGGGAACCGTTCAGGAAAGTTCCATATACAGTACAGTAAGTGTGAGATAATTACTGTAGGTGTCCACATCATTTTGGCTGTATCTTGGACTTGTTTGGCTGTATAAAACATTTGCAGTCACGTAACTCACGTACGCTGCTATTCTCACTCTGCCCCGTTGACGGCCCAGGGATGTCTAGCTGCCAGGATCCTTGCGTTAGACGTAACATGTTTCTTCACCGCAAAATGATCAGGCACCTGAAATCCACTCATGGTGAAATGAGAAGAAATATAATAAGTATAACATGCAGTTTGCTTTTGATATTTGGAACTTTTCTTAACTAACTATTCTTTTTTTTTTTTTTGGTCTATGTTCAATATTGCATTATTCAGTCTTAAACATTACAAGAAAAAAAATGGGTACCAGGATACATTGTGATGCAATTCAGAAATTATAATCATGATTTATATATATATATATGGTTTATAATGACTGTTGAACTTACACACCTAAATGAAATGTTCCTCATGATAGCACATTTTTATGGCTGTTCTATCCACTTGTCGTCTGGGTCAGGCTCAGCAGGAATTTTGTACAAATATTTGTGTGTGTGTGTGTGTGTGTGTGTGTGTGTGTGTGTGTGTGTGTGTGTGTGTGTGTGTGTGTGTATGGGTGTGTGGGTGTGTGTGAAGCACTTTGCCGGCATTTATGGTTTTATAGATACAAAGCAAGCGATAAGAATGAACTAACTTGGCAAAACTATGGCAAAAGAGAAAATGAACCCAGTGAATGAAGGTCAATTGCAAACATGCTATACACTCACCATTTACTTTTTTCCTTTTTTTTTATTTTATTTTATTCATTTATTTATTTTTTTTTACATTTTTTAAATTAGGAATACCTGTGCGCACTTTGGGTGAGTCTGTGTCCATGATAGCTGCAGATTCCTGGTCTTAGTTGAGGACGGGAGTGGAAACTGATGTGGTCTACTGCACTTGTAAGAACGTTGATGCTTTGATGTGTCGTGCTTTGATTTCTGCGTACCATGATTGTAAAGAGTGCTTATTTGAGTTACTGTAGACTTTCCATCCCGTCTGGTTGACCTACTCCGATATCTCTCATCGGAAAGGTGTTTCACCCTGCAGATTATTTTATTTATTTATTTTTTCAGATGATCAGTGGTTTCTGAAATACTCACACTAACACATGTTACTAGCTTCAGCTTATTTCCCTTCATTCTGATGTTTGATGTGAAGATTAACTGGAACTCTTGAGCTTGTAGCTACATGATTTGCATGATGCATTATGCTGCTGTTACATGATTAGCTTGACTGAATAACTACATAAATGAGCAGGTGTACCGGTGTCCTTGATGTGACCAGAGAGTGTATTATCAAATGTTAAAATAGCTATAAAACAAGTAAAATGAAAATATTAACAGCAAGGGGTGTTCAAGTCAAACTGGGACTTTTGGATGTGGAGAATAACAGAACACAGTTATAAATTCTTTATTTCTCTATATAATCCCCTGATACACTACACTACACTACACTGTTATCCTAGTGTTTCACTAGTGCTTAGATACTGTCAAGGTAAAAAAGTTGCCTCAGTAAATGGCTTGGTGCAAGGTCAGGACTGTATAAGGGGCGTGGCAGCAGCCGAGTTCCGGTAATGTGCAAGTGGTGTTTGTGAGAATGATCACTCACTGAAAGTTCACTGGAACGACTCCAGTGGGCTCTGAGCCACCTCAGCCAAAATCCTTATTCACGGACGTATGGCTTTCTTGGCACCATACAAATGTTTTACTGCGTCTCATCAATGTACTCTGCTTGAATTCTTGTGTCGGTTTTACATCTTCATTCACGAACAATGTCTTCACTAGTCCTGGTTTGACGTGTAAGCCTTTTATTTTATTATTACCAGAGTACATATACTTCCTGGATTCGCCTTTAGAGATAGCATAGGAATTAGTAGTATACAGTACAGTATTGTGCATTAACACTTTGTAAGCTAAATTAGAATCGCAGTGAGAATATTCACAAAAACTCCCATATCCCTTTAAGCAGCGCCTCTACTTCTCATGAATTGCTCTTAAGGGAAAAGGGGCGGGGCCAGGAAAAATGTCAACAAAAGCATGTTCTGAGGAAACCAGATCCACACGTCCGACTGCATGATGATTTCACAGATCACTGTTTTTCTGAAGTAACCTTCCAATTAAAGAATTATTACAGAAGTCCAGAAACACATTTAAAACCAGACATAATTGTTAAACCGTCTATGCAGGAAACATTTTTCTCTGTTTTAATTACGTGTTATTATTATTTACATTTATTAATAATGTTTTTTTACATAATGTTGAGTTTAAAGGTAAAAGCTAGACTGTGTGGATTTTATAAAGCTGAAAAAAAGTCTTTTACATGAGTGACTTTTTGTTTTGAGAGATTTGAGAGGTTTATTTATGGAACCAAGGTTGAGTGACCCCCAAAAAGAGAGCTACAATCAGGGCTAGGTACTGAACATCGATACTTTCACGGCGACAAATGAATTGTTTAGATCTGGTCATGTATTGAAAAATGCCTTCTTCTTCTTCAGTGCTAAATTTCAGAAGTACTAATCTCAGGAGTAAACCTCAGTCAACCTGTTACACCCAGAGATCCCATACTGGCATACAGTACATACAGTATTTATATTCATATATTTTTATGACTTTATTATTAACGCAGTACAAACACATTATTCTGGTCAGTATTCCACAACCAAATTGAAGGTTACAGAAAAATATTGGTTTAGCAGAAAAGAAAGCAGCATATTATATAAGCGACCACGTTTTAGACAAAAATGAAAAGGAAGCTGGTGGGTTTTTTCATGCAAAAAAGAAGCAGGTGCAAACAGTCAAAGTCCTCAGAATAACTGTGGTTGGTTCAGAGCGCTCCGTAAAACTTGGTTGCTAGTTTCCCTATAAAACTGCACCAATTGTACCCGAGACTAAAGGGTTCTCAACCCAAAACACAAAGTTTGTTTCACTGATTACAGAAATATCAACCTCTCTCTCTCTCTCTCTCTCTCTGTATATGTATATATATATATATATATATATATATATATATATATATATATATATATATAGTGAGTGTGTGTGTGAAAAATTTAAGAACAGAATGTTTCAACTGCAAGAGGAACAAACCAGAGCCATCTTCCTTTCATCATTCAAGTTCCCATTACATCACAAAACTTTCTTTGAAACCGGATTCCACCTCATCCCTTATTACTGAGGATAGTTTAGCATTTAACGATTAGCAAACAGAAATTCAACCACAGTGCTATTTTACTGGGGCGTGGTAGCTCACCCTGCTGGAGCTGTGAGGGCTCAAGCTGCTGATCAGAAGGTCGCTGGTTTAAGCCTCGGCTCCACCAGGTTGCTGCTGCTGATGGGCTTTGACCCTATCTCCTCGAGGGGTGCTGGGGCATGGCCGACCCTGCTGTCTGACCCCTGTTACGCTGGGATATGAGAAGAAAGAATTTCTTCGTGCAGTAATATACTGTATATATGTGCCAAATAAAGGCTTAACCTAAACGTATCTACTACATACATACTCCGGAGGTACAGCAGTCGTTTGATAATATGAAAGTTTCTAATTTGTTTCTGGCTTTTCATCTTTGTCCTTCGGCTGTTCCCTTTCCGGGGTCACCACAGCGAATCACCTTCCTCCATCTAACCTTATAATCTGCATCCTCTTCTCTCACACCAACGACCTGCATGTCCACTCTCACTGCATCCATAAATCTCCTCTTTGGTCTTCCTCTAGATGTCCTGCCTGGCAGTTCCAACTCCGCATCCTTCTTTCTACCAATATATTCCCAATCTCTCCTCTGAACGTGTCCAAACCACTTCAATCCGGCCTCTCTGACTTTATCTCCAAAACATCTAACATGGGTTGTCCCTCTGATGGACCCATTCTTGATCCTATCAATCCTTGTCACTCCCAAAGAGAACCTCAACATCTTCATCTCTGCTACCTCCAACTCTGTCTTTTCTTCAATTTTCTTTTTTTTTTTTCAGTGAGTGCTAAAATGCCATGTTGCTGTAACATAAAACTCAAGAGGTGAAACAGACATGTTAAACCACATTGTGGTAAATGGCTTCAGCGTTTCGCGTATACCAGTAGAGGCACGGCGGGCTGTCAGGCCAATGAGATCCTACGATGAGAGGTTGTGGAGTAATTGGTAGCTTAGACAGCTATCCGCTATCTGTAATAAATACCTCTCATTATCACTCTCATTGTTTTACTTGATCTTCAAATGATCTTTACAATTACAGTTAAAGTCTGGTGCAAGGAATACAGTAAATAACCAAAATGTTTAGTGTGTGAGCACAAATCTGCAACCGTCCTCTTGCCACCGTGTGTTAAAAATCCTTCTAGAGGAAACACTGAGATAGATTTATTTTTGTATTGTTATGTTTGAGTGTGTAAGCATGGCAGGAAGCTAAAAAATGATTTGTTGTAATGCGGAATTTTATTGATGTGACTGAAATCATCAAATGCGAAGCAAAGGAATCACTATCGGTCGTCTCGCGCCGTCGTCCGTCATCGTCACTCCTGGGAGTACCTACTTTTTTTTTGATATTGTAAAAATCATAGGTTTAGTAATGTGGCACCAAATGAACACCAAATAAACCCCTTTCTTCTTCTTGTCGTGTACAGAACGTGGTGGCGTAGTGATTAGCACTGTGGCTTTGCACCACCCGGGTCAGGGGTTTGAATCCCTCCTCAGGTCTGTGAGTTCAGTTTGCATGTTCTTCCCGTGCTTGGGGCTTTTTCCCGGGTGCTCGGGTTTCCTCCCACATGCAGATTAGGTTCAGTGGCGTCCCCAAAGCGCCCATGGTGCGCGCGCGTGTCCCACGGGATGGATTTGCACCCTGTCAAGGGTGTCCCCTGTCTCATGTCCTAAGTCTCCTGGGATAGACTAAATGGGTGTTTAGAGCAAAAGTGGCCGCTCTGATTAGCTACCACGCTGAACTTATTCTCCTCAGTAACAAGCGGTGCAGGGTATGATTGCTACATTTCATATTCATGTACTGTACCAGTCAAAAGTTTGAATACATCTTCTAATTCAACCAGATATTTCACTCTGTCACCTCCGTACAAAACATAAGCGGCACGTAGGGATCACCATCTCGTGTCTCGCTTCGGTGTCATTGTCGTCTTTCACCTGATGTCGTCAGACTTTTCCACTATCGTTCGTGGGAATTTGACCAAACCTCCACTGAACCTTTATTAGGAAGCACAGATGCGCATTAGTTTCTTTCATTTTGTTCAGCGGGCAGGCGACACATCTTCCTTAGAAAACTCATAATTATGCTGTTGCAATGTAGTCAGCAAGAAGGAAGACACAACCTGCTTTACTTGCCAGCTTCTTTTTTTTTATGGCAAGTAAATGGAAAAATAAGTTCAATAACACATTTTTTGTGTTGTTTAACACCTTTAAATGCTGTGATGAAGTTGAGAAGACTTGCTGTTTTATTTTTATTTATTTTATTTTTCTCTTGGTTGGTTTGTGTATTTTACTGACGGTGTGATTCCACTGTTTACCGTGTCCCAGGTTATATCGGAGACGCGACAGAGCAGGGATGTGAAGCTGTGCTTTCTCCTGCCACACTTTTAAGGAATGAAAGGAGGAAGAAATGGCAGCAGACGTATTCCGATGGCTCGAGTATGTGTGTGTAATGGCTATTCGGAGGCCGTGTCAGTTGGGTTAGAGCAGTAGCACTCTGGGTGATGACTCACCGCGTTAACCTTCGCACCTTTTGAGCGCTGCACCAGTGACGGTTCCACTCTTCAAATGTCAGCATGCAGATGGATGGCATGTTACACTGGCTGCTCCACATGGCGACAACACTAATGGGTCTTAATTGCACCAACAGCTCCGAAAACGACATGATGTTATTAGCGTGATGGCTGGAATAAGTGCATGTCACCGTGATATCTGTCTGACACGTCGGTGAAATTCACTCGGGTGATGCATGGCACGCTTAAAGGATCGGTTCGAGGTCGTTGTCTTGTTAAGAACGAATAATCTCAAGAATCCGTGCGCCTTAACGTCACGTGAAGGAAAAGTGGCATGCAGCAGAAGAGCAGTCCTTTCCTCCTCTCTCCGCTAATGGGCTTTGATAGATGCTAGATATGAGCGCGTTACAGTAAATCCGGTGACTAATGCCTTCTGCTTGGCCGCTCGGGTCAGTCTTGTGGAGGATGGGAGGGAGTGGTCTAGAGAAGTCAACCATTCATGCTTGGTCTTAAACCTGCCTGGAAATGGTTTAACATTCGTAACATGCTTTCGCAAATTCAAGAAATTCCATCCAATAATCTGGTTGACCCTATCTTGTAGAATCCTTTGCTACGTTACTACGCGGAATCAGCATTCCTTCCACGGCGCATTGTTAGGAGGCAGTCATGTGTGCAGGATGTTTGTTAGGTTGCTCCCTTAATCACTCATCTGAGACATATCAGGTTGCTGGTTGTATGTTTCCTGGGCCTCACGCATTAAGCCGGATACATCAAATTGATTTGTAAATCCTTAGCAAGAAAGGTGGTCTTTAATATTTGAAAGCTTCTGCATGCATTTACAAATTCAAACCTCGATTAATAGGCTCTCATTAAGAGCATGTCTGCCAATATTAATAAATAATAAAAAAATTTTTTTGACAAAATCAACATAAATTCATAACTGTGCTTATATTACCTGTAATAGATTGCAGCCATTTGGGATTAAATAACTGCACAGGTTTGTATTGCTGTTTAATTTTTTAAATCCGATCAGTTGTTCAGCGGTGGCACAGTGCTACAGGGTCGAGGGTTCGATTTCTGCCTCGGGTCTGTGTGCATATAGTTTGCATGTTCCCCCCCGTGCTTTTTGGGTTTCCTCCCACAGTTCAAAGACATGCAGAATAGGCTAATTGTCGTTCCCAAATTGTCCATAGGGTGAAAATTAGTGTGTGCCCTGTGATGGGTCGGCACCTGTACCCCGCCTTGTGCCCATAGTTTCCTGGGATTACATAATTTCATATGCAGATAATAACAAGTTTAAATACTGTAATAAGAGAGACGCGAAACTGTTTTTGCTGAAACTTAGCCACTGAAAGAAATGAACAAGTTCATAAATTAAAACACGTGATTCCCTTAGGACAAAAGTAATGGCACCCCATTGAACAAGAAAGTGTTAATGCGTATCTGCTCTACCCGACATGCTACAATGGCTAAGCCACATTATTAGAAGATTCAGCACACACACCATGCTTTCATCATTTATTTGAAATTTTGTCCTTTTTTAATATCACTCTGTAGATTTGCCTTCATAGATTCTGGTGGAGGCGGCACGGTGGTGTAGTGGTTAGCACTGTCGCCTTGCACCGCCAGGGTTCGGGTTCGATCCCCGGCCAGGCTCGATTCCCGTCTCTGTGTGCATGGAGTTTGCATGTTCTCCCCGTGCTTGGTGGGTTTCCTCCCACAGTCCAAAGACATGTAGGTTAGGCTAATTGGCGTTCCCAAATTGCCTGTAGTGTGTGAATGAGTGAGTGTATGTGTGTGTCTGTGCCCTGCGATGGATTGGCACATGGTACCCTGCCATGTGCCCGAAGTCTCCTGGGATAGGCTCCAGGCCCCCCGTGACCCTGAATACAGGATTAAGCGGTATAGATGATGAGTGAGTGAGTGAGTGAGATTCTGGTGGGTTAAACATAAATTATCATGAGGAAAATCATCCATAGGAACGTGTTTGTAAATCTAGCAGGATTTTTTATTTGAGTTACTAATTACTACGAATTTAAAAATGGATAAATGCAACATTTATCCAGCGACACACGTGTTGTAAACATGCCTAAGTACGTCTGCCGGTCGTGTCCCCAGTAGTAAAGTAATGATGTTTTCTGATTTCAGAACTTCCAAAAAAGGACATCTTGTAGTTGATTTTAAAAGTCTTTGACTGCTTTTGGCAGATGTAAGTCTGCGGTGGTGTGTTAAATGTCCTTGACTGAATCGTCTGGCATAGGGTAGATCGAGTTATAAAACAACTTTACCATGCGTGTCTTTTTAATTCTCCCACCCGGATGTACTGCACTCCACTGACTCAACTGTTCCAATTCAGTTCGATTCAGTTTTATTTACATGCCGCTTTTACCAGTGGTCATTTGTTGCAAAGCGGCATTACAGAATCCGAAGAAAATGAGTTTGAAATGTGCGAGAGAATATGTATATATCAAAATGATCAGATTTTAATTGATAAACATAATATTTTCATAATTTTATTTTATTTTTTGTCAATTAAATTACACATATATTGCTGCAAACCCATTTTTCTATGATTGCGTAGCCATATTTATCTGAGTATATACTGTAGTCGGATTTATTATCAAATGCTGTTACAATAATGATTGCTTGCTCTGGGTCAGGGTTCAGCATGTTGGCACATTGTAGCAACCGACCACTAATGGATGTCATCATGTGAATGATAAGAAACTAGATTCTGCTGAAACTCTGAGGTGGACATGTAATGCTGCACTACATTATAGTAATTATAGTATAATTAAATAATTATATCGTAAAATTCTAGTATGAGTTTTCAGAGAACATATTAAATGCTAGTTTTATACTAAAGTATTGCAGTTCTGAAGCACTGAAAAAGTAAAGTGCTCGCGTTAAATAGCTATTTATGGCGACTTTTACATTTTTTACATTTATTCCAGTGTAATATGAAGGCGCGTTGGTTTATTAAAGGTATTGCTTACCCTTATGGCACATTCACCTGTCTGTAAGACTCTATTCCGGCTTTTAATTGCCTAAGTGTAGATGGATTGAGCTTTAAAACAGTTAGAAAATGATTGGAAGCAATAAATAAATAAATAAATAATAGGACATTGGCTACATCCTGATAAAATGACTTGTTGGCTGTATACGTGTCCTTTATCCCAATAACTCGATCTACCTGGATTTGAAGTAATCCCATTAAGAGTGAAGGCTGATTTAAGCTTTGTGATGGATGAGATACTACATGGCGATGACACAGTGTCTGCAGTACGCCTCGTGATGCATTTAAACGGTCTGATGAACCCTTTTAAAACTGGTTTCGGTCGTTTTGACCAGATTTATTAGCATTTATTCAGGAAGTGAGTTACCCTGGATGGGTTGTGTTTGACTGATCGAGACTGCTACAAATCCAGCAGCAGTATCCATGCGCGTTATATAGGCGAAAAATGACCCTCTGGAACAACAGCTGTATAATTAGCTCTCTGCAGTTATTGAAACATATGAATGCCGTGACTCATCAAAGCGGCCTCACGACCGCTCATCTGGAACTCATCGCAGCGGTGAATGATTATTTGTTAGACGGCTAATTGGCGTTTTGTAGCCTTTCGCAGAATCAATCTGTGTCATTGACAAATGATATGTTGTTTTATTGGCGCTGTCATTAGAAGAATTGGTTTCATTAAGCTGGTTTCAAAGACGATTTTTGGATAGATTTTACTGTCATGCACACACAAAAAATACTTGATTGAAAAAAGGATTATTCAGCCACGGAGTTCGAATAACATTTCTAGAAAATAATGTAACATGCTCGCTGGCAGCCATTTTAATGCGGTTGCTAACTAAAAATGGCTGACTTCAGAAAATTTTGATTACACTCGTAAGATGTGACCAATATGAAGATGAAGCTAAATGGGACAGCTGCAAATCTGGTAGTCACAGTGGCAAAATCTATAAGAAAAATGCTTATGGCCAAAAATAACCCCCTTACGTCAGACTCGCAGAATGTTCCTGTTTAAATGAACCCATTTTCTCCGTCAGCCCGGATCATGCATGGACGTTTTTTTTTTTTAATTGCAGGTCTATCATTAGAAGATCATCGTATAATCCACAGGTTCCTGATGTCCCCGCTGTCCTGCAAATGTTTAGTGTTTCTTGCTCTAACTCTAACTATTTCAAATTCTGAGCCTTCTGCTAGGAGAAGGAAAAACAAGAAAACATGCATCACAAGGGGTACTCTAGAACCAGAAAGATATCCATTAGAATTCTATTCAATTCAATTCATTATTTGTCACATAGAGTGTAATAAATAATCTTAAAAGAGCGCTTTCAATAACTGTGTTTAATAATTCAAAAATAATCAGAATGAAAAATGCTTCATATAACCTTCTCCGTTGGAAAAGTCTGGCCTGATCTAGCCTAATTGGACTGATTTTTTTTTTTCCAGTGAGTGAAGTGGTGTAAACCTTTTGATATTCCACTCAATAGAAAGCAAGCATTAAAACAGTTGATCTGATCGTTTCTTTTGTTGGGATAAATATGTCTCTGCACGTTTGCTTACATACAGTAGGAGTAGATGCAGTGATGAGTTTCTGGGAGGGTTGAGGAAAGGGCACTGAGAACTTTAGCATTCTTGATGAGCTGGGAATTGTTTTTCCAATTTCTTTTTCTTCTTCTTCTTCTTTATCACCTTCATCTCGTGTTATGGCAGATTGAAATGCTTCACGCCAGGCTGAACCTCTTACATTGTGCATATACAGTACCAGTCAAAAGTTTGGATGCAAGTTTGGATTTATTTTTTACATTCTAATGTTTTTCAAAACTATGAAATGGCACACATGGCACTAGAAAAGTAAGTAACAACAATGGGGCAAAGGTCATAAAGGTCAACTGCTCTGGAATAGTTCTTGCAAGAACAGTATTGTCAAGTGCATTTGCTAAATCTATTAAGCACCATGATGAAACTGGTTCCCATGAAGACCATCCCAGGAAAGCAAGACCAAAACTAAGTTCCTTTAGATTTACCATATTTTGGATGCCTTCAGCATTGTTTTCTAATGTAGAAAGAAATGAAAATCAGGAAAGACCATAGAATTAGAAGTTGTGTCCAAACGTTTGATTGGTTGTGTATAACTAATAAATACGATGTGGTGTACAACTGGCTTGTATAGTTGATGTTTAATATTTTAGATGTGCACTAGATGTAAAATTGTATCGCCTGCCTACAAAACGTTAACCACACATAGGGATCACGATCACGTGTCTCACGTCAGTGTCATGGTTGACATTCACCTTTTGAGATTATTGGATATTTTGGATGCCTTTATCATCATTTTACAATGTAGAAGTAAATAAAAATCTTTAAAAAAGGTCATGGAATTGGAAGGCGTGTCCAATTTTTTACTGGTAGTACAGTATATATATCTATATATAAAAGATTTTATATCCTGCTTATATGTGTCGAGCGTATACAGTAAACGCTAACCAGGGTCAGTGTAGAATCTGTAAAAAGAATGATTTCAATCAGATTAAAGAAATGTTGTCTTTATGTAACCACAGCTATTGTTTCACATATTGTTTTTTGATGAACTATGGAACTGCTACCTCGTTTACTGCCTGGAAAACATTTCTATCACAAATGATTTCATCTTGCACCTCAACCTTTCTGTAAGAATCTCATCTCATCACATCTCATCTCTCATCATCTATATCTTATTTATCTTTATCCTGTATACTGTACAGGGTCATGGGGAGGCTGGACCTTATCCCAGAACACTTGGGGCACGAGGCGGGGTACACCCTGGAGGGGTGCTAATCCATCGCAGGGCAAGCATACTAGGGCTGGGAATCACCGCTCACCTCCTAAGATGATATTATCATGATAAATGATTGCATGATAATGTAACGTCATAAGAATGCGTTTCTGTTGCTCCACTTGGAAGCTTCTATGCTCGGTATAGAATCATTTCTATCTGAGGCTGATCTTTCGATCACCGGTCATGACCAATCAAACTGAAAACCAGCCAATTCTGGTGATGGGACGATCGACCGGTTCATCTCTATTATACATTTATTTATTTATTTATTTTGGAGTCAGTTTGGCAAGACTGAATCGACTGGATAAATTTTTCCCCATCTCTAACACACACATATATACACACTAACTCACACAATGAGAGCACATATCAGCCATTATACAGCGCCCAAGGGCAATATCAACATTCTTTCTCCAGAAACACTTACTCCTCCTTTAAGGTTCATCCTAAATTCACTCTCACTCACTCACTGCCTATACCGCTTTATCCTGTATACAGGGTCACGGGCGTCCTGAAGCCTATCTCGGGAGACTTGGGCACGAGGAGGGGTACACCAATCCATTGCAGGCCACACATACATGCACCACGCGCTCATTTACACACTATGAGCAATTTGGGAACGCCAATCAGTCTAATCTGCATCCAGGTATTGGATAGAAGTACTGGAGGAAAACATGCAAACTCCATGCACACAGAACCTGAGGCGGGAATTGAACCCTCTACCCTGGAGGTGACAGTGCAACCACTAAGAATTCCTGTAAGAATCTGATTCTTCTTCTGAGGAGTGAGAGCACTAGGAAGGTTTCATCAATACCCTGGCGGGGTACACCCTGGATGAGGTGCCAATCCATCGCACGGTACACACACACTCACTCACATTTTCATTTGCACACAATGGGCAATTTGGGAACGCCAATTAGTCCAATCTGTATGTCTTTGGAGTGTGGGCGTGAAAGCACTAGGAAGATGGTTAGATGGTGATCACTCGGTTGCAGTGCTCGATGAGAGCACATATCGGGGCGATATCGACAGCCTTTCTCGGGAAACACTTACTCCTCAGGGTGAGTGGGTCACTGTAAATTCACTTTCACCCACTCACTCATGTATCGTCTATACCCCGGCAGGGGGGTACACCCTGGATGAGGTGCCAATTCTTCAGGGTACACACACACACATATACACACACTCACATTTTCATTCGCACACTATGGGCAATTTGGGAACGCCAATTAGCCTAATCTGCAGGTCTTCAGCCTGTGGGAGGAAACCGGAGTACCAGGGAGAAACCCGCCAAGCACGGGGAGAACATGCACACCGAACCCGAGGCGCGATTCGCACCCGGACCCTGGAGATCCTGTAGGGATCCTGTACGGATCCTCGACGTGATCATGTGAGGCAGGTGTATTGGAGTGCGAGCACTAGGCAGATGGTTCGATGGTGATCACTCTGATGTAGTGCTTGAGGTGTGAGGTTTGAAGTGACGTCTCGTTGCATAACACGTCAAAAGTAACAAGGGAACGAGCTCGGCTGTTGGGTATGCTATGTCGTTTCCCTCTCTAGAAAGGATTTCTGAACTCGTGTGGTCCCGGCGCGACGGCAGGAGCAGCAGCAGCAGCAGCAGCGCATGAATATTATCGTGAGCGTGCTACTTCGGAAGTAGGTCACCGCTTCAGCCGTGTCTTGTCAGCTGCTGCTCTGCTCGTCTCCGCTTCCCGGCTGAACCTCGAGCTCGGGTTTATTTTCTAAACAAAAATAATTCGAATTTCGGAACGTGACGCTTTTTTTTGTTGTTGTTGTTGTTTTGTTTTGTTTGTATCCGCGCTCGGCTGAGACTCGGAGGGAGGTAAACGCAGGATTACTAATCTGTTTCATTTCGGTTGCGCGTCTTCGCGTCGTTCTCTCTCTCTCTCTGCTTGTGTGTGTGTGTGTGTGTGTCGTAAAGCGAAATGAAAGATTTTTCTCCCCTTCCAAATCGTTCAAATCGGTAATCCGCGGCTTTCTGGTGTTTTGTTCGGCTACAGTAAGTGCTCGGTGGCTCGTCGGAGAAGCAGCTCGTTTAGCGCGTGACGTATGGTCGGTCGGTCGGTCGCTGGGCTCGTGGAGGCTCGAGGAGCGGGAGGCGTTTGTGCTTCTGCTTCTCAACACTGAGGTGGCATTCATTTGTTCTTCTTCGGAGTTAGATTTAGTTCGGCTTTACATATATATAGATATATATATATGTTTGTGTGTATGTGTGCTTGCAAGGTCCGTGTGAGTAAACGGGGGGTGTTAAAGCCGCAAGCGCGACGATTTGAAATCAGGAAGGTTGAGTCGGTGTTACGCCCTGTACCGCTTCTCTCTGAGCAACCATGGGCTTCGCGATTATTTTCAGCATCGCATCAAATCGCTAATCGTTTTTGGTGTATCTTTTTATTCCCCTGTCTCATCAATCAGAGAGAGAGAGAGAGAGAGAGGGGCGAGAGCTGATCTTGATCGGATGGGATCTGATCTGACTTCTCTTTAGATTACTTGGGTTCAAAGTTAAACATCAATTCACATGGAGGATGGATTAACGAGGCTACTTTGTCTCAACCCAATCCGATCAATTCTACACTTGATTTTTGGGGCTCATTCTTCATCAGGCAATACAATACCTTCCAAATGATTCAGCGCAGGTTCAAGGCGTTCTTCATGATGATGAAAAGTAGGCTTCTGTGGACATTTTCTTGTATCAAGTTTTAATACTGGATGTTGTTGGAGTTTCCGCGGACAGGCTTTTATGCCGGATGCCCGTCCTGATGTAACCCTCGCGTTTTATCCGGGTTTGGGACCGGCACTGCGTTCAGTAGCTGGGGTTTGGGCGTTAGGTGGGAATCGAACCCAGGCCTTCTGCATGGTGGACTAGAAACCCACCACTGAGCCACCAGTTCCCTTATTCATCATTTTTAATAATGTTTTTCTTTATAAAGCTTTGAAACTAACAACAGATCTCACTGTACGTGAAAGCTTGGTTGGTAGTGAATAAGTGTGTTAAGGCTCTGAGGTAGTTAGGTTGCCGCTGTTGCGCAAGGTTTTTGGCGCTGTCTGATCCAGGGGCGTCGTACTGATCCAGGGGCGTCGTATAATTGCTGACCCCTGTGCTCTGACCCCAGCCTAACAAAAAGCTGGGATATGTGAAGAATAAAGAATTTTACTATGCAGTAATCTTTGTGATGAAAAAATGCAGAATTTTTCCATCATTTGCTTGTTCCACCACGTCGAACAAAACTATGGCGAAAGCTATTGTTGCCTACTGTAAAAGCATTTTGTGTTAAAAACCCCAGTTAATTTGGATTGACTTAATGTATTGTCAGTGGTCTTGTGTGATCTAGAACAATGTTGGGTTAAAAATTACACACCGAGCATCATAGGTTCTGTTTGAAAGTTCTATAAATGCAGTGTTGATGAGGTTGCATTCTTTTATTTAACTGTATAAGTATGTGTTTAATAGCTACATACAAATCAGAGAATTTAAATCAAGTATAAAATTGTTTGCTTTTTGCAAGCTGCTGAGGAAGTGTAATCCTTACGTTTTAACCGTCACTAATGTAAACTTATTTTGTGAAATTTGTTCTGATATGTTTGTCATCTGAATGTGAACTCACTGGTCTAATAGCTCCATGCAGTACAGGCCATGTTTTTTTTGTTTTTTGTTTTTTTTGTTTTTCTAACCACAGATTGCCTCGTTATTTGTCATCATGGCTGAGGAAGTAAAAATAGAAGTATGCAACAGGACAAAAAAAAAACAATAATGGCTATCTGGGTAGGGAAATGCTGTAATAATCATTGCATTGCATTTCCTGTCCATTTGGCTGCCCTCCACAATCAGATCAATTTAAAATTCCCCGAATTTTCCTTTAGGGATCAATAAAGACCTTCCATCTATTCATCACCATATCTACTGCCAAACCTCGCAAATGATCTACCTGCCCTAAAAAACAAACAAACAAACAAACAATTTACCATTCTTATACATGAAAATAAAAAATAAACAAAACACAACATTACAGTTGTAATGTCAACTGCAATGTCATAAAAAAATGAAAAACATGTTTTTTTGCACCTTTGACAGTGCCAAAGTGGTTTATAGAATAATAAGAGTTCATATGATATAATGATTCAGGTCTTTAAGAGAAGAAAATGTGGGCTCTGTCTTAAACAGGATTTAATGTTGGATTCCTTTTTTTCTTGTCAGTGGAAAAAAAATATCTACAGAAGGACAAGAAAGGTTTACAAATCAATATGCCCTTTACAGAATAAATAGTGGGGTTGGGGTTAGGGTGAAGAACATCAGTCAGTAGGTCACACTAGGCAGGATGTATCAGACCTAATTAATATGACCTCTCTGTCTAATAGGTGGTTCACTGTACATCAGTATGGTCTGAGGTAGTATGATAAAAATAGTAATTATACAGTAATTGTACGATCCCCTGTTTAGGAAACGTATGCTGAGTGATGGTTGAATGTACAGTATGATTGGACATGTCTTTCTTCAAAATTAATAACTGTTTATGGTGACGTTTTTGCCTTTTAGTGCCTTGCTAAAAATATTAATGTATATGCATGGTTATACACTCTTGGTGTACAATTGTGTAGATTTATGTACTATATATATCTGAACATAGATGCAGAATATTTATGGTGATAAAAGTTACAAAATCAACATAATTAAAAAAGCTCATTTATCATGGATGTATTTACATGCTGTGTTTTTTTCCCCTGCTGCAGTCAGTTGAAGCTTGTACATGAGAGGATTTGTATTTTTCTTCACCAGAGATTTAGAAAATAGCTGAAATATTAGAATTCAGTATAGGAGAGTGCAGCACTCATAATATAGTTAATACATCTATCTTTACTTTGCACAGTCAGCCATATCGATTTCAGCAGCCACTAGCAGAAGCCAGAACAGAAACCATAATTTGAATGACCCAACCACAGTATTTACAGATCTGCATGCCTCCAACACAACTAAGTTTGAGTATTTCCTTTTTCCCCTTTGTAGGATCTGCATGGAAGATTGTAATGACACATGCACGGCAGAGGAACTCTTTATGTCGATATCGAAGTGAATCCAAGGAGCAGGTGAGCTGCCAGATACATGCTGAAACAATGGGCAGAACCTGGCCAGAGTGCCCAGTGCTAGAAAAGAAGACTAAAAGGCATTCCCATAAAAGAGGAAGAGACAAGGAAATAAAGCAGCAAAGCGCAGATAGCGACCGAAAGCTTTATCCCCTCAGAGGACGGCAGGGAATGAGTGACGTTGGTCCCCTAAACTGCTGTGTTCTACTGACTCGCTTAGAGGAAGGAGGAACTTCTAAGGGCAGCATGAAAGCTGTGCCTAAGAACAAAGGGAAAAGAAATATGAAAGGAAAGAAGGGAAGGACCAAATCTTGCAAGTGTCAAAAGAAGGGCTGCAAGGCATGCCGGTCAACACCTGGACCAAAAAGCCAGCCCAAATCTGACAAAACTGCCTTATCCATGGACCTGCAAGAACCTCGAAAGCGACGATTAGCCTCGCTCAATGCAGAAGCGGTCAACAGCCTGTTGTTGTTCAGAGAGGACTCTCAAATGTCCAAAAAACAGCAGAATTCTCAAAAGGGTGATGGGGAACTCCCAAAAGGAGAAACCGACAGTTCCAGAAAAGGACCAGAAGGCCAAAAACGTGCACACACAGGAGAACGAGAGGAGAGTACAAATCCTAAAAAAAAGAAGAAAGCAAAGACAGAGTCTGAACATCTGGACCAGCTGAACCTTAACAGTCCGACCCCAAGACGTCTAGCAGGTTTGAACGCGGCTGCTCTTCTGAAGCTAACCAGCACCTCATCTGGAGCTAAGCGGCGAGCTAAACCGGACACCAAGCCAGGCGGTGGAGGAGGACGAACGAAACAGCTGCAGGGAAAAATGAAAAAACAACAAAGCCCACCATGCCTGACCGAGGCGCCGGTACCTCAGCAGTGCTGCAACCTCTGTAAGAAGGAGGCTCTCAAGACTGACAGCTTGTGGGAAGGCACTTCTGGGGCGCATGACTTTATCCAACCTGGATACCAATGCAGGTCCATGCTGAGCTACTCATTAAAGCCTGTGAAAGAGGAGAAAACTGAGACTGATGTAAATTCATGTTACTGCTGTTCCCAGGAGAGGTCTGTGGAATACTGTCACCGATTAGCCCTGTTCCTTGGGCAGAAGGCATATCCTGATTCAGAACAGCATTCATTGCCATCCGTTAAAGGATTCCTTAATTCGCCTCACACCCTGACCCACCCAGCCCTGACACTAGGTGCTCATTCTTACCCATGCTACCCAGGTTACTATGTCCACATTTCCCACCATGGGACATCCTCGCTTCCTGTGAGTACAAGTCCAGGACCCCATGCGCCACCTTCTGTACCTCCTATTACACTGTGTCCCACTGGGGTCCAAAGACCCAAACTACTGCCCTCTCCAGTGTCTCACCCTTCAGGAATTCCTCATCCAGTATACTGCAACTCTGTAGGGACGTGTTATGGAGAACCGTGCAGGATCAGCGGCTGTGCCTACAGACACACACAGCCCATCGCTAACAGGGGCTGCTCATTCAGTGCTGGATGCTCCAGCTGCAGCCACAAAATCAAGATGGGTAAGAAAAGGCAAATGGGATGAAAATCTATTTTCCTGTAGCATGAGCCGCTTAATAAAATCAGCCTCAGACTCGTGTTGTAACCGGGGCTGTGCTGGTTAGAGAATATGCACACTGAGATAACTGCGAAATAATGTTTGGCAGACAGTACGAGGTCAAATGCAGAGGAGAAATGCTTGGGATATCTCATGATAACTGCTGTGCTTAAACAATTTTTAGTTTAAAAAATATGGTAAAGTTAATGCAATTTCCAACACACTCCCTCGGTCGAATCTTTCTATCCTGGTCTATCCAGAGAGCTGAAACGTAACATACCTTGAGCAAAAAAGGTTATCCATAAGTACATAGGTAATATTCCCTGCCTCGTAGTGGCCAGATTTTTGAAAAATCTCTCGAAAATGGCCACGTGATATGACCCTGCTTGTTTTGGACATTCGCCGTCTCTGAGATAAGGCAGATTGTGCACGCTAAAATGAGTGCAGCTGAACTGCTGTGTAATATTTCTAATTCATCCATATTATAATCAGGATTTACTGTGTATGTAAACCCGTTAGTCATAACAAAAGAAATATTAATAAACAGTTTATGTGTAGGCAGGGGATAACCTTACAAGTGTGTTGGTGTGGTTTGTTAAAAAAGGAATAAATTAGTTTTATCAGAGTTTTTTTTTTTTTTTTTCCTTACCACTTAATTGAATTTTAATGCCAGGGGGGCATGTTGCTGCAGTTACTCAGTTAACCGTAACCAGTCTGAGGTCTAGTCACCAACATTTTATCTCCTAATTAGCCACTGGATATGGGATATATTCAGCTTCAGCTCGTACAGACCTCAAACTGTCAGGTCATAAGGCCTATCTTTGAACACATGCAGCACAAAAGGCTAAAATAGGGAACTAAAAGCCATTGAGATTCGGTAGAAAGAAAGTAATGATTTGACTCAGCGATGAAAACCCTCTTTGCTTTTATGCAGCCACTCCACTATGTCTGTCTTCTCACTGCTGTCTTTTCAACACTAGTTTGAATGTGAATAATTGCCACAGGTGGGCAGGGTGCTGGTTATTTTTGTTGGCAGGAGGCTTGAACTGGCTTTTCATTGTAAGATGGCAGCTGTAGTCTTTTTACCAACCTTGGAACAGCCACAAAGCATTACAGGACTAGTGCGGGCTGCTTCATACCCCTTGCGTCCTGACACAATCCCTTTTTATTTCTTGTTAATCTGATGATGTTCTGTTGCTTAGGGTCTTGGACAAGGGGTGTTATTTGATCATTTCACAATATGATGATAAGCTGGTGTAAAAATATCATGGAGTCACAGGGTTAATTGACCATTTCAAAAAAACACTAGCTGGTGGTAGAAAATGAAAGCAGCATTAATCACTGTCTCCCTGTACTTCATTTTGTGTGTTTTACAAAATCCAAAAGGAATCAAAATAATTAAATCCTATAATTGCACTTTTTTTTCCTGCTGGATAGGATTTCTGGACATACCGTATATCTGTTGAGCGTTGTTACTGAAGGAGGGCTGTGTTAATTACAGGATAAGCGATTTCTGTGTCCCAGAGATGTACTCCATGCCTGCGTTGGTTGTCACAGTCATGCATTCCGCGCACATCTGATTTTAATACAAACAGTTTGGTTTGTTCCTCATTATAGCCGGTTATTGTTGTGCCCTTGGCTGTACAGGTTGTGTTTAATCATTAAAAGGTCATCTGACTGTAACATGTATGCAGGCTGTACCTGTGATAGGAATTGGAATAACACCCCCTCTAGAAGTATTACTTCTTTGACACCGCTTTTTAAATGTCACCTATATTGTACTTTTCTGCGTTTTAAACTTTGGCTAAAGTTTGGATTTGGTGCGAGTTGATAGAAGAGGAAGAACACTTTCTGGAGGTCCATTCCATTATAGTGCAAAACCTATTTGCCCCATAGGAAATAAAGGAAACTTTACCAAGATGTCAATTTGGCAGCGGTGCAATGGATCATAAAACCCACTGGATCATATCACGGTTTTTGGTCACAGATCAGATAGTTTTTCTATCCAACAAGAAGAGAGACAAATATAATTTTGCAATCCCTTCTTCACTGGTAGAAATTAAAGAACATATAAAGAAAGGAGCTCTTGCCCATGGGCTTGAATAAATGCAACATTCAAAATGTCTAATGTTTAAATAAAATCTTCAAATAAAATAAAATATTCAGTATTCAGTTGGGAAATGGGAAGGAAATCGCAGGTTAACAGCAGCTCAGATCAGAGAGCAGGTCAATGCCACACAGAGTTCTAGCAGCAGACACGTCTCTAGAACAACTGTTAAGAGGAGACTGTGTGAATCAGGCCTTCATGGTAGGTTTTATTAACTACTGTTCCACAGAAGAAAAGAAGTCAGTACCTAAATAATAAATAGTAGTAATAATAATAATTATTATTCAAAAGAAACTTTTAATTTTCTTTGTAATAAAAAAGTGGGCTAATTTTAAAGAAACAAAGCATGTACATGTATAATAGGGCCACTAATACAGATGTCACAAGGTTTAAGTGAATGAAATTGCAGTACTATGCAAAAGACACATTCAAACAAAATGTCTTTAATAAAAGTTTCTACACTCAAAAGCAGTAAACAGAAATTAATGAAAGAAAGTCAATACAGTAGTCTTGGGTACGATTTGTGCTGTTTTATAAGTAAATT
Source organism: Clarias macrocephalus (assembly GCA_011419295.1). NCBI lineage: Eukaryota > Metazoa > Chordata > Actinopteri > Siluriformes > Clariidae > Clarias > Clarias macrocephalus. The sequence goes on from JAAGKR010001619.1 coordinate 48,924, forward strand.
AGCTGCTTAGTTTCACTGAACATCTTGCAGGACCAGCCACAGTCCTCATGAAGACCTTTCTCTGAAAAGTGCACTTTTACACAATATGCTGCTCTCTTTTCTGGCCTACACATACAGTACAGACCAAAAGTTTGGACACACCTTCTCATTCAAAGAGGTTGAATTTGTATTACGTCAAGAAAAAAGCAGCTAAAGAAAAAGAAAAACGAGTGGCCATCATTACTTTAAGAAATGAAGGTCAGTCAGTCCGAAAAATTGGGAAAACTTTGAAAGTGTCTCCAAGTGCAGTCACAAAAACCATCAAGCGCTACAAAGAAACTGGCTCACATGCGGACTGCCCCAGGAAAGGAAGACCAAGAGTCGCCTCTGCTGCGGAGGATAAGTTCATCCGAGTCACCAGCCTCAGAAATCGCAGGTTAACAGCAGCTCAGATCAGAGAGCAGGTCAATGCCACACAGAGTTCTAGCAGCAGACACGTCTCTAGAACAACTGTTAAGAGGAGACTGTGTGAATCAGGCCTTCATGGTAGGATATCTGCTAGGAAACCACTGCTAAGGACAGGCAACAAGCAGAAGAGACGCGTTTGGGCTAAAGAACACAATAAAGAACACAATAAAGAAAACTCTTTGAATGAGAAGGTGTGTCCAGACTTTTGGTCTGTACTGTATTTGTAATTAAGATTAAAAAGTTTTTTTTCTACTGACCCAATAATGAAGTAGTAAAAAAATTAACATGTATAAAAAAGTTTGTTTTAAAAAAAACAAACAACAAAAATACACATGGTGCTAAGATTTTAGTGCACGAGAGAGAGTTTGAGCGAGTGAAAATACCCATTTGTTCCTCAAAGTTTCTCAGTTCTTTTGCTCGGGAATGAGCCAAAATATAACGCCATACAGCTGCGGTAAAACTTTATTTTGCACAACGGTAGTTAAAGTTTGCAATAAATCTGCTGTTCACATACGCGTCGAACCGCGGGGAGCGATCCTTCTGCATCGCGGCTCCACTCCGACCCGTTGCACCAGTGCAGTTTAGACAGGACATGTTTCTAGCGGGACTAAAATTCCCGGAAGCAATAATTGCTTTCCTCTACATTCCCATGTAAAACTACTCCAGTGCCGGGTGAGGAAATAAAAGAGCAGCGTTTTGAAAAAGTCAGCAGCGTGATAACCATCCCGTCATACACTGTATACCAACCATGAAAAAAAAAAAACACAACAACCCTACAGTAATTTGAACAAATGGTCTACTGACCACTATATGTATGTAGCTTTAACTGTACTGAAAATACTTACAGCTGCACAATTTCCAGCAGCACAGCGGCAGAACACTAATGCAGTTTCTAGACAGAAGCACTTCATGGAGAAAGCCTACACACCAGAAACCATTGCAGCAACAAAAGAGCAGCTCAGTTTATTTTATCGAGAAGAGAAAATGTAGTTTGCAATGAAAAGATCATTTGTTACACCTTAGGACAGTTTAAATCCTTTCTACTTTTCTCTGCTTTAATGAATGAGTAAATCAGCTAATGAACACTGTATTGCAGCCCGAGGTCCTCAGTAAATAAATTACTTTTCACAATTTTTTAATATCCTTTTTTTTTTTTTTAAAGAAAAAAGAAAAAGAAATAATCTTATACTCGTGTTACATTTTTGATAGGTTCAACAGACAGCCAAGATGTTCGGCAATTAATTGCTTATTCGTAACCGCGCATGATATACAGTATGTGTATATCATGACTAATGCGATCCCTGTTTTGTAGGCATGCAAGTCCGTTTGGGATAATACAGAGACTTAACAGCTGAGTGAGCATGCAGTGAGCTGCACATTCTCTCCCATGCTTGGCCAGTCGGCTCCCTGAGAGGCCAGAATAAGCAAGCAGGGTCTATTAAGTTAGGAAAAGGATTGATCCACAGTGCATTTGCTGTTACCTTTTATTTGTGTTGGCCCGCAGCCCTGTGACCTCATAAGGAAGTGCGATTATAGAGCGAAGTAGCACGTCATTGCTTCTAGATCGTCCGATGGCTGTTTGAAAGGAGCGACATTACTCTCGGATTCCATAGCTGTCATATCTCGGCGACGCTCAATCAGCGAGCCAGCTAGACCGCGAACGCCACATTGCAAGGATGCTTGTCAAAATGCCAGAAGAGGTTAGTACTTAAGATAATACGGTTTCCCGTGAAGTGTTAATGGGTCATTGCTAATTGTACAGCCGCATATTTAAAGGTCTGTTAGCTATTTAATGAGCTATTAAAAGTATGATCGCCGATTACAGCATTAAACCCATCCATAAATGTTATGTACTTACGTAGCTATTTATTTTTTTGCCTTGCACACCTGTTGGTTAAAAGAATGCCCCGTAGTTATAACTATGAGCAGAATGGCTGTGATCCTCTCATCCTGTCAGCATCTGAGATGTCCGTTCCTGCGCATGGGTCTCATAGAAACAGCATCCAGGATTTAAAAAAAAAAAAAAAAGATAGTGTAGCTTTTTATACCAGCAGTCTGTTAAGGACGCAATACAACAACACATGAATAGATTATACTTCCATGCAGGCCAGCAATTAAATCCTTGCCGCATTTCAAAGCATTGTTTCAAAGATGTTTTTTGTTTCGTGATTTGAGATGACTGAATTATTAATAATCAGCTTTTCCAGCATTTCAGAATGTTGTGTCTACATTTCTATTTCTGTAATTATGTTCTTTCACACTAACCTCAAGCTTTCACTTGTTCCTACAGAGGACTTCCCCTACCCACTGGACAAGCACAGCCCGTCTATTTCCATGCCTCCCACCTTGCCCCTGTCCGTCTGCCCCATCCCCAGTGTGCCTGCTGCCGCCCAGCCTATGCCCCACCTGCAGACTCCTCTGCCGGACACTGGGCGTCCTCAGGTCCAGTTACAGTTAGGCCGAGAGTGCCCCCAGAGTGCCAAGCCACCCAGCAGCTCGCGCTCTGCGATACGGGACACAGCTGTCTGCCCCCATGTGAAGGATGGCCAGCTGGGCGCGAGCCATGGCAGTCCAGGCACCAAACAGCCCAAGATCAGTCGGCGGCGGGCCACCAACGGCTGGCTGCCCGTGGGCACAGCAGCTGAAAAGGAGGTATTCATAGTGGTGCGTACTCAAGTTATATTCTCTTCTGAATAGATAATGGCTTGTGGAGGATTCGAGAATAAGCCTGTGTTGCTTTGCATTACTGAGACTGTGGAGGCGTGTGTGTGTGTGTGTGTGTGTGTGAATGTGTGAATGACATAATCCTAGTTTTGGTATCTTCCTTCATTAATATCTAATGTAATGAATAAAAAGGGTATAACCTAATTACCATAAACTTTAAACACTTGAGTGTGTTTTAATCCAAAAATAGGAGCAAAGGCTGAAATTACTCGTATGCACAAAAAGGGTCTGAATGATTAATATTATTACTATATTTTTTTTTTTGACAAATCCAATGAAGGTGCACTGAATTGTCACCCAAAGGCCAATACTGATGGCCTCGGAGGACAACCCACAGTGAATCATCCCCAGTCGTCATTCTTCTGATGACGATAGACTTGCGTTAGCTCTTCACTCTAATCACTCTCTATATCGCTAGAACTCGCTCTCTCACACACACACACACGATACACACACATGCACACCAGTCATTGCTCCAGAAAAGAAAATGGCTTAATGTGTGAAAAATATGGGGTGTGGATGTCCGTGTTAATTACAGGATAAGTGATTTCTGTATCCCAGGGATGTACATCATGCAGTATACAGTATATGCCTGGTTTTCACAATACGACGTCTATGGGGTTTGCACACATCCCGTTTTTATATATAGACAGTTTGTTTTGTTTGTTTTTATAGCCTCTTCTTCTGCTGCGCTAGGCTGTGCAGGTTGTGTTTGATTACTAGTCATGTAAAATATAATGACGGTAATATATAATAATTTAATGAAAAACCCTGTACGCGTCGTCTCCTTTTTGACTCTGCTTTTTAAATGTCAGTTGTATTTTATTGCTCTGCATTTTAAACGTGGTTCATGTTGGAATTCCCTTTGGTTTCTGTTGTGACTATAAAAGAGAATGACTGATTCCTGGAGTTCCATTATAGTGCAAAACGTCTATATGTTTTATACATGTACGACAGATTCAGTTGCGACGGAAATCCCAGAGTTACAGCTACAGTGGCAATAATTACGTTACTCTACATCACCATGTAAAACTACTTCAATCCAAAAAGAAAGAAACCTTTAGAAAGATGTTTTAAGAAAATCATGTTGTCGCCGTAAGCTGAAACAGAGTGAAATAAGAGAGGAAATAAGAGAGCAGTGTTTTTGAAAAAGTCAGCAGTGTAATAACCATCCAATCATACACTGTACACCAACCATGAAACTGCAACAACCCTGATTTAAACAAATAATACACTGAGCACTATGGTATGTAGGTTAAACTGTTCTTTGCCCAGGGAAACGGTTTTGAGAATACTAACAGCTGCAACATTTCCACCAGAACAACAATGGCAGGACAGTAATTTTCAAATTTTTTGAAAATAAAAGAAAAGTTGCTTTATACTGTATGTGACAAATATGAAAAAAAAAATGGGGGCAAATAACAGAGTCATAAGATTCTCTTGCACTTTCTTTACAAATCGTCATCAGCAATTTACATTTATTAATAATGTCATTTTATTATGTTAAAACACAGTCATGGTCGTTCAAGATTTTTCTTTCACATGTCTTTGTTTGAAGTTGACAGTTTATCATCATCCTAATAAACTGTTGGCTGGTTCTTAAATTACTGAGAATGTATAGTGTTTATATGCAGTATATTCGTATGCATGAGTGCAAACCGTTAATGGGACGACCATTGATTAGAGTCGATGATCAGTCGATTTCCTGTGCAATACAAGCGATCACTTATAAAAAAGTACGATTTGATTTTTAACACCATGTTGCATGTGTTTGTTTTTCCCCTCCCATATATATTTTTTCTTTTCTTACCAAAGCGACTGCCGTGTAGCGGAAACATGAAGTCGGAGGAACTTGTGTAAAACGATAATCGATGTATCTTAAGATAATTTGTTTGTTCAAGAGTCATGGAAAAAAAGGCCACTCCTGGATGTGGGTGTTCTTCAGTTTTAGGAAAAATGATTAACAAAGAAAAGCTTAACATTAAGCGCATCAGAAGGAAAATCTTTTTTCTCAAGGAGTATGTGTATTAAATATTAGTAAATACTAGTTGGCCAAAGTACTTCTGCTTTAACAGCTGTGTCATGTTTGTAACGTTATATATTGGATAATATATATTCTAGTTAATGTACTGTAGGTATACTGTACTGTATGTAATATACCCTATGAGTAATAATAATAAATGTTGGTGCGATTGATTTTAAGATGCACAATGAGTGCATGGAGTAAGTACCATGTGGTAAAAATGATTATTATTAATCAATCAATTCGCTTAACTGATGATCGATAACGGAAGGGGTTACCGAGTCCACTAGTATACACTGATTGATTAGTGATTGATCAGTCAAGAGAAATGGCAAGCATTACAATCCAATGACAAACCGTTACAATCTTGGATGACAATCCAAGTGACTTTCACAAGGTGTAACTTGTGATGGCTAGAAAACTGAGTCAAACATCTCGGAAAGGAAAGTCTTAAGGTTTTTTTTTTTTTTTTTTTTTACAGGAATGTACTGTAGTGGTTAGTGCCTATAAAAAGTCTGTCTCATTGATGCACTTGGGGAGCAAAGGCCAGCCAGTCTGGTCTAATCCCACTGAAGAGATATTGCAGCACAGACTGCTGAAAAAGTTAATCCTTGCTATAATAGAATGGTGTCAAAACACACAGTCCATCACACCTTCCTGCTTAAGGCGCTGTGTAGCCACAGATCAGTCAGAGTGCCCATGCTTACCCCTGTCCACTGCCGAAAACTCTGATACACACGAGCATCAGAATTAGACCATGACAAAATATAATTAGGTGTCCTGGTCCATTCGGGTAACTGTTCGGCTAACCATCATCTGAAAGCAAAGGATTTTTTTTTTTTATTCTATCCAGTACTATACAACATGAAACAACAGATTTGTGTCATACACTTCCAGCTGATTGCATGACGTTTTTTGAAGCACAGTAGTCTGCCAGTGTTTGTGTCTAAGTGTTTATTATTTATCTCTGGTGATGACCTGCAGGGTGAGGAGTCGCCAGCACTACGCAGGTGCTATGAAGGAGTGCAGAGAGATGGAGAAGTGATCAAGGTGCGAGACACTGTGCTGCTGCGTTCTGGCCCACGGAAGAAGTCTCTCCCCTATGTGGCTAAAGTGTCTGCCTTCTGGGAGGACCCGGAGTCAGGTAAACCAAGAATTCGTCATTTCCTCATTAAAAAATTACTCGTCTAAAACCGTCATGCTTTCACGTGTAATATTCCTTTCACATGTCTTAACACCAAGGCTGCAGATCACATTGTGTCTTATTCTGTCAATTTTCTGCGCTTTTCAAGCCAGAGTATTTGTAGGAAATAATTTCTCAGTCTGATTTTAAAAACCAAGAATTTGTTCAATCAAAGCAGGCTTGAAGAAATGCACTTCTCTGTTCAGTGCTATGGTCCGACTTTGCTCATTTATTTCGCAAGTAAGCCTGGGGAGTCGTGGTTCAACAGTTAAGGCTCTGGTTTACTGATCAGGTTGTCACGGGTTCAAGCCCGATCACCACCAAGCTTGCGCCATCTCTGCTCCAAGCTGCCGCCGTATCATAACTGACCATGCACTCTGACCCCAGCTTCCTAACAAGATGGGATGTAAAGAAAGGAATTGACAAAATAAAGGATGGTGCTTCTTTTAAAAGGCCCATGCCAGCTGTTAAACCATGTTTACAAATCAAGAGCCTTCAATTTTGTTTCCTGTTATTGTAGTTTCCTTCAGAACTAGCGGTTTGCGACTCACAAACTTGCACGGCGACATCATTCACGGAAAAATGAATACCATACTTCAGAGACTGAAAAGAGAGAATCACTCAGGCTTATTATTTTGTGGATAAGTCTAGGTAATGTACCCTACTGAGGATGAAGATCACTCTAACTCACGGTAAAGCACAGGGTTGCAGCGGAACAACATTCAGGCTGTAAAATCTGCCAGCGATAAAAGGATGAACTCCGTTTGGTGCAAACGTCTGCGAGTGACACTTCTCTTCATGCTGTTCCGGTGATGGCACTAGAGCTTGGAGTGGCATTTATTGAAGCCTCCAATGAGGAAACTTGTCTTTTTATAGAGTGGTGCTCCTCAAAGCACATAAACAGTGAGTGACCTGTCAGCTGTCAGTCACTACCACAGAGCACTTAATTGGCGCGAAGAACTTTGGGAAATACATTGTGGTCTAGAGATACAGATAGGTTTATAGTAGGCATTAGATGACACACCAAAGCCACAATAGACGATGTCGATATGGACTTTAAGAGACGGTATTTACACAAATGAAACGGAGATGTTTCATATATTTACAAAATATTTTAACATTTCAAAATTGGAATATGATTTATTATATAAGGTGTAATATTTCTTAATTATTAACTTTATTATCATAATTTTTTTTTTTTATTCAATGGCAGGTTTATTAATATAGAATATCCGTTTTGTGTTGAACGGTGGCTTAGTGCCTAGCTCTGTGGCACCTCTAGGTTTAAGGGTTTGATTCCCGTCTCAGGTCTGCCTGTTCTGTCCATGCTTGTTGGGTTTCCTCAAGGTATTCCGGTTTCCTGCCACAGTCCAAAGACACGCAGATTAGGTTGACTAGCGTTCCCAAATTGCCCCTATTCTGTGTGTAGGCGGCACGGTGGTGTAGTGGTTAGCACTGTCGCCTTGCACCGCCAAGGTCCGGGTTTGATTCCCAACCAGGCTCGATTCTCGTCTCTGTGTGCATGGAGTTTGTATGTTCTCCCCGTGCTTGGTGGGTTTCCTCCCACAGTCCAAAGACATGCAGATTAGCCTAATTGGCGTTCCCAAAATTCCCTTAATGTGTGAATGAGTGTCTGTGTGTGCCCTGCGATGGATTGGCACCCTGTCCAGGATGTACCCCGCCTCATGCCCTAAGTCTCCTGGGATACTGTACACGATAATCGGTATAGAAGATGAAGATGAAATCATTGTTTTGTCAAACATGTGCACATCAGGATAAATATTGTGGTTTCCTTTTGTGTGTTTCCTTATCCCTCTGAAATTAGTTTCTGGTTATTCCACTGCCAGAACAACACACAACGTGCTTTTGAATCATTTGAGACGCAAGTCCGGTAAAGTCAGCCCTGATGGAACCTGGAGAGCACACATGAATAGAGATTGTCAGTAACTTCCTTTCGGTTGTGCTACAGATCTGTTGGAAATTATAGATATACATCTACAGTATATCTATATCAGTAGAACATAAACATGTGGGGCCATTAGTTTCAGGATTTCTGTTTTAAACGTATCTTCATGGACTATTAAGTAAGCATATTTTGAGACAATAAGGCTTCCACTTGCAAATCGCTCCTTATGCTCCTACCTCTAGCGCTGCTTAGCGTGTCAGAAGAGGTAGAGCTCATAATCAATATAAAATGGAACTATCCCAATATACAAGGTGAGCAGCAAATTCGTCTCTGCCAGTATTTTATATCACAGTATGTGAGACAGCAATATCCTGTCTTATGCCTGGTTGATGTGTTTATTGATGTACTGTGGCATCAACGTCCTTTCCTTTCCAGTTCCATCTTTTCAACACGGTTTCTTTATAAGCTTTCCAATACAGACACGGGCCCGGTCACTGCGTCTGGTTAGAGATCTCCCACATCAATGGTTTGACTGGTAAATGTGCTCTCATCACCACAAAAAAAGGCTGTCTGTCTCCTGTGCACTGCCACTGCTGCCACTTATAGTTTTAGAATAGACTCAGCAAAAGACTCTTCTAATCAGGTCTATAATCATAGTCTCTCAATGTGGTTTACAGTGTCAATTGTGTGCTAATGCATTCTGGCACAAAGCCTATGTCTCTGCCCTGTCTATTAGCCGCAGTGCACCCTGTCTTTCTGTTTAATTGTATCAACCCGGTAGGTGTGCAGCTCTCCGAGACACGAGATGCCCCGCATACATCTGATGAATTCCAGATATGGGTCACGCTTGCTTGCACCATAAAAGATAAAGCCGTGTTTTGTTGATCAATTCTGGTGGATAATGTCTAGAATGCCACTTTTAGCGCATGTAATCTATTTAGGATTTCCTAGAATTTATTTCCAGTACTAGGTATACAGCTTTTCTTTTCCAGGGCTTTTCAACATGCTGCCGTCTAGCCTTGTTTTCCATCTTCTCTGTGCTTTAAAGGTTTTCCATATACCCCCACCCCCTGCTTTGCTGGGAGGCATCTGTTAATATTTTCCTCTGTGCAAGGGTGAACATCAAAGGGAATACCTCAATGGAGATTCCATGCTCAGGGCAATACCTCGGGGCCTGGACACTTTCTCTTGTCACCAATACTGCGATACGGTTGAGAGTCGCCAACATGGAATTAGTCTGTGGTTCAGTATTCCCGGTTTTGCCCCAAGGCTTGCTGCTGTCGCGATCTCTACCAGACCTTCACGCCCATAACTGGCGACCACTTTTAATTTCCCGAATCCCATTAAGAAGGAAGGAAATGGTCTTCCTTAAAAAAATAATAAATAATAAATAAATAAATAAATAATGTAGCCAGTATCATGTCTAGGAAATGTAAAGTTTGTATGTGTCAAATAGCTTTTGAAAATTACTTTCATTCCAGAGCATCCACACAAAGATCAGGAGCTCTTCCCGATTTGTTGCTTGTTTCTCGGGATTATCCGTGCAGCTGCTAGTTTTCCATATAGGGGGCATACTCAGAGAAACTGACATTGCAGGGGCTCAAGGGCAAATCTCACATTTCATGAACAGCCTGGTTGCCAAGGCTTAACCAGAGGAAAGGACCCTGAACTGATGGGTCACTCTGCTTAAGTGGAATCAGAGGAATTGTCCCTGCCAACACAATGTCGGTCAATATATCTTGCATTTGATCCATGTCTGGGTGAGTTTCTCAAATCTTTATGCCAGTATAGTAGGGGGAGTCTCTCTCTTTTTTTCCTGGGGATTTAGCCCAATTGTAACATTAAATCATGTACCTTACAGCACGGTGGCTATGTATTTTTGGTGTATCCAGGCTCAGAGCGCAGGATACTGCCCCTGGAGCAGATAGAGTTGCATCAGTTGGCGGCATATTCGCGATGCTGGGGCCTGAACCCCCAACCTTCCCATCAGTGACCCAGATCCTTAACCGTTTGAGCCACCACTGAAACATGCCGTCGATGCTGATCACTCTCTTGCTAGCAGGCTGTGCAGCCGTAACTGCTGTTTGCTTCAATCCTCACCTCAGCTGTGCAGCACCAGAGGAAGGTGATGAATAGACAGCAGCATTTTCCAAGCTTGCGAGGGTCATGTCTCTGGTATTATACAAGGCTCTGTAAGTGCCTGTCGCAGATGTTCACGTCCCATACAATTTGGGCATTGATCCTGTCTGCCGTTTAACTCCACTGGGTCCTGGCAGAACAAACTGCGCTCTTGATATCACAGTCATGAGGTGATAATGTTGCTATTAGTCTTCAAGGAAATAGCCAGGAAAAAGGGGAAAACTTCATTAGCTTTGAACGAGGTACTGTAACACAAGGGGGGACATGCAATGCTTTCTTGAAAGATTTTTTAATGATTGGTTGTTAATCTAAATCTAAAGAATGTGTCTTTTTAAAACCTTTTTTTTTTTATCTATAAAGTTCTAGAAGCTATGAAGGTGCATAGTGCATTTCTAGTTCTACACAGCTACCCAAAGTCATATTTACATTCAGACCACATAGGAGGAGGAGATGTCACGGGGGAGGGGAGTAGTAAAGAACGTTTGAGGCAGCTGGAAACAGCACCATCTTTTTTTAAAAGCTGACATTTGGGACACTTTGGGTTTTGTGAAGCAGACCTCGACAAGACCCTGGCAAGATCCGTTACTGAATATGAACACACACCTCATGTGAGAAATGAAATGAGGTGGTTTCCCCCCACAGACACGTTAGCAGGCGAAACTGTTGTGGCTAACCAAAGACAACCCGAACAGACGCTTGTATCAAAGTTGTCGGGCTAAAAAGAATAGTGTAAAAGCTAAGGATCTGCGCCCTTGCCCTTTTGTCTCTGACACTTTTTTATTCAGAGATAAAATATCAAGTAGACGTTGAAGAAAAAATGCAGGTCTATTAGCGGTAACCTGCTATTCATGATTACCACAGATAAAATACAAGTTACTGTAAATCACCTGATGGATCACGGTACAAAATGATAACCGAGAAGCATTGAAAATGTATTTATAATCAGATCGTAAGTGCCTGAACTGTAATAGAAAACTTAAGACAAGCACCCCTACGGATGCTACACACTACTGCAATAATCCATCACAGCAGCTGAGTAGCGCCTCACCTCATCTCAATGGGATGATTACACCCCTGTGTCTCGAAGCCTAACAGGTGAAAGCGTATAAAATTAGGGGAGCTGTTTCTGGTAATTACAGCGTAGCAGAGAAATGATCTGCGTTGCTCTGACAAGGTATTGTGTGGGAAGATGCTGCGTCGGTAAGATTTAGAGGAGGAGGAGAATGAGATCATGGGAAAGATGCTCAGTTGTTTCAGGAATTGAAGACCGATATTCCTTTATAGATATAGCCTATTTTAGCGTTCATAATGCCTGTTCACGGGAAAAATGTTAAAAACCTGTTTCCAATATATCTTGGTCATGCACATGGAAACCAAAATGAAAAATGAGTTGAATGAAAGTTGAGTCTGCCTGATGATGCTTCTTCTTGCCCACGCATCGCTAATAAGAAAAAATGACTAAATAATTCATATATATTTTCAACACGTTTTCAATTACATAAAAAAATGACAAGATTTTGTTTTGTGCATGTTATTTGTGGAAAGTTAACTTATTTTGACAGCCGGTGCAGAAAAAAAAAAAAAGAAAAAAAAACGTGATATATGGTGGAAGCAAGCACTGTTTTACAAAACTTACATTAACTGTGTATTGGGTCATTTATAGTGACTGCTGCACCAGGCTGATAAACTAAAAAGTGATATCACTCTCCACAGGGGAGCTGATGATGAGCCTGTTTTGGTACTACCGTCCAGAGCACACTCAGGGGGGCCGCAATCCCAGCATGCACTGTGAGGTGAGCTGAATTTATGTCTTTGGTGCGGTTCTTCATGAGAAAGCAGAGTAAACATTTGACCTGCCTTGATTATGAGTTTCAAAGAGGCAGTCGGCAGCGCTAGCTTGCTGCACTCTGTAATCCCCGGAGACAGCGGCTAAGGGGAAAAAAATGAAAGAAGCAGCGTTGCTATTTGAGTGCTTTTGAAATTGGACACCTGTGTGCGCCGCTCCGATTGTCTGCTCCCGTCGATGTAGTGAATATTTGAGTATCAAAGCTTTGTGTCCGTGCTGTGGTGATTTCAGAACGAGATCTTTGCATCCCGGCATCAGGACGAGAACAGTGTCGCGTGCATCGAGGATAAGTGCTACGTCTTGACATTAGCACAATATTGCAGGTATGTCCTGTGTCTGTAACTTCTGCCATACAGCAGCGAAGCAGATTGAATGCTTTTTTTTTTTTTCCCCCTCCATTTGACACTGTTCTATGTGTCGCCTTAGATTCTGTGCCTTGGTGAAGCGTCGCGAGGAGGGCCGTCCCAAAAGTGCCCCCGTGGTCCCTCCGGTTCGTAACTGCACCATTCCAGCTCATCGCAGCATCCCCGCTGACGTCGACCCCGACCTGGTGTTTGTCTGCCGCCATGTTTACGACTTCCGCTACGGCCGCCTTCTGAAGAATCTGCAGTAGCGGTAGTAGTGGGAACGTTTGCTATCGTGGAGCCATACACTGAAAACCAGAGTCCATAAAGTGAAGACACAATCAGTATCCTGATCAAAGGAATTCCTGAAAGGCCACCGGACTGTCAAAAGTTAGGCTGCTCTTTCCAGACTTCAGAATTGTCCGAGCTGAAATGAATTTAGTTTGATTTCGCATGATGCTATTTTGAGCACAACCTGGGACGGATTTAATGGCCAATATGTGATCTGTAACTCCATGAAACTGCTTATATATATATATTTATTTGGCTTGTCAATAGTTCTATTTTATACTTGCTGGATTTGTGTGCGGAAGAAAAGCTATCCAATTTGTGGGTACATTAGGGGCTACCCCAAATTATAAATTAGACTGTAAATGTGCCCATATTGGCTGTAGATTTATTTATTTATAGATATACGGTGGAAAATATTTATTTTTTAGAGCAATTAAAAAAAGTAAATGAGTAGACAAGACCAAGAGTACTTCCCCAAATCGAATCTTAACCAAACATATACCAATTTGCCATACCATGCAGGACCATAGATGTATTCTGGTGGACCAAATACCCCAGAGCTTCTCATCTAGACCGAGATTTCTTGAATGAACTCTCATCCTATTATCGCGCGTGAGGACTTGCCTTACACATTAGAAAGAGCTTGAAAGACCGCCTCCCCTCCTCACATCCTGCCTTCCCAGCAAACCAAAGCTTTCTCTCGGCACCGCAACATACGACCCCCTCTCCCTCCCTCCCTCCCTCTCTCCGGCCATCATACGTTTGCACTAATCTATCATTCAGCGAATCAGGAGTTTGATTCAGGCTGAAACTTTCACCTGCTACTGACTTTAAATGGAGGAAAAATACTGTGTATTTGTTGTACGTGTAAATACAGAACAGAGAGAATTAATGTCTCCGATTCTACAAAAAACGAGGGAGGTAATCTGTTCCATTTCCAAGCGTGCGAATAGAAAAAGTTATTGCCTTGCACACACATTTCTGCTTTCAGTACGTGCCATCGGTTTTCCCCAGCGTTACCTTTAGATACGCTTGTTCCGTATACGAGATCGATATGAAAAAGCTATTTCGTACGGTCTGTTTTTCGTGCCTTTTAATAGTAATAGGTCGTCTGCTATGAAAAGAATCAACAGGAGGTTTGCGTCCTCCCATTCCTGGCTCTTTTGCTTCCTTTACCCAGCTTGGTCTGTATCATGCAGCAGTTTGTGCTAAAACCGCCATTCCTTACGAATATCATTGCACTATAGTGACCCTCACTCTCTCCTGCTGAGATAGAAAAGATAAAAAGGGGGGGCGGGGGGGGGGGGGGGGAATTGACCTTGAGGTCAATTCAGTATGAATAGAAAGGCCAGAAAAACACAAGCTGCACCATTATCCAGGCAGCACTATCACCTGGGTGCGTTGGACCACTGAACTGGAATGAATCCTTACTCTTTTTTTTATTTTTTATGAAGAGGATGAATCATGATGTGGGACTGTCATTTTCTTCTACTGAATCAAATAAGTTACAAAAATTCGACAAAGCGTGATTTCCTGCTGTTAGGAAAAGGCTGCTAAGACTTTGTAATCTCGTCAGTGTAGGTGAAACACAAATCGTCGCAGAGTACGAGGCAGCTGGAACTGAAGGTTTACCAGTTTTCCAAAAGACATCCTTTTTTCCTTTTTTTTTGGTTTCGGCCTTTATGCGGTGAACATGCATATACTTGTTACGCTTTCATTCATAAAACCAATGCGCTTCAGTGCTAGCGTTCACCAGGTCTCTCATTAACTCCTCTTCCATTCCTCTTACTATTAAAAAAGAAACCAACCTGAGTGTATATCAGTCACACGTGTATTGTTGTGATAGCTAGAAATGTGATTTCTGTACTAGTTTAGTATACAGATGACTCCAGGCGGTGCATACAATACCCATTTCACAGTACTGGCCAAAATGTACAGCATGAAAGAATGCAAATCACTTCCTTTCAGGTTCTTTTTTTTTTTTTCATCCACCATTTCTTTTTAGTGGGAAAACAGAAACTGGACAACAGAAGGTCTTGTTGTACTGTAGGTAGCACAACTGTCACATACTCTTGGTTTGGGTTATAAGTTTATAGTGCTAGAGTTAGAGATGAGTGGGTCATTGAATGAAGTCTTTGTTGTGTGTGTGTGTGTGTGTGTGTATACAATCCCCACAGTCGATACAGCTCAAAATATTGGTTATGGTGTCTTATGCATTTACAACCCTATCTTCTTGATAAACAGTGTTTTTATTGCAATGTTTTCCTTTTTTTTTACGGTTAGCTAAGAAAGTACTCTAGTGTTCCTTAAAACATTTATGAATAGAACAAATGACTTCAATAAGGTTAAACAAGGTGGACATTTATATATATGACGAATATAGTCGCTCAGTATGACAATTACTCAATATGGGAGCACTAGAGATGAATGATGTACACATGGTGCTGTTGTACACTCTTGATATTTCGTTCTTCGCCCATGATGATCAGTGTGTAGTCAATACAGTCATGACCTAATGTCAACGCAAGAATCATTTGGCTTAAAGTACATCAAAGCATTGTTCTATTGATAACGGTTTGACAGCAGTCATGTCATATTCTTCAGTGTCATTAAAGCATTCCAATATTTCACCCTCTATATTGGTACACAAAAGCATTGTTTTGTTTTGTTTTGTTTTTAATAGAAACCGATCATTGTTCTTCATTATACTGTAGTATCGCAGCATTGTTAATATTATTTAAAAGTCTTACATAGCAAGTACTGAGTATTCTTTGCTCTTCCTTCAGCATTGTGAATTGTCCATACTTTAGTAAAAAAAAAAAAGAAGAAAGAAAAAAAAAGTTTTCCGGATGAAAAAGTAGAAAACGTCGTGTTCCAAAACGGGCCTAGAGGAAGTGGGAGGTTAATTTTAAGATGTACAAAACTCACCAAGCGTTTTGCTCCTTTGGTGATGTGAGTGTGTGGGTGTATGTGTGTGTGTGTGTGTGTGTGTGTGTATGTGTGTGTATACAGATACGTATATATTTCAATGCAGCATGGAAGTACTGGGCATTCTTGGAAAATAGTCCTAGCACAGCGCATTTGTATTATTTAAGATAAAAAAAAATGTATAAGAGGAAAATATTTAAATGGAATAAATAATAATATATGAGTTTCACATGCTTGTGTTTTTCGTTTCATTCCAAAAGAGTCACTTCATTTGTGAACCTTGTGACTTGTGTGTAAATGTTTGCATCGTTTTTTAAAACGGATAACTCGTGGAACAGATGTAAAAACTCAGCACAAATCGGAGCTCTTTAGGGAGTTTAATGCTTACGCTGTTACTGACTCATGTCATGCTAATGTCGTCCATTGTGCCTTATTTTCATAAAGATTTCATTAAGTCGGTAGCAGATTTCAGGCCAGAGTTAGAGCGATGATTAGTGCCGCGAGCCGTTTGTCCACTCCGTGGTGTCTTTAGAGCAAATCATTGCCAGGCTGTTGCTCTGGGATTCACACTGATAGTTTACATAATGAACAAAGTCTTTCTTGACAGAATTAACGCTGTGTTCTTTGTTTAAAAAAAAAAAAAAGAAGAAGAAGAAGAAGAAAAAAAAGGCTTTACTGTTTGTACTACTTTCCCAAACCAACAAAGACGACTTGTGTCCACAACGAGGAATTAATTCAAGCACTGGGTCAGGATTTAGTATGCTGCTATTGAGCAAACAACATTTCTGCTAAAACGTTTAACGATTATTAGCTGAATAAAACGATAATCCTATCTTTGCAGGGGAAAAAATGGTGACATTTACTGTAGAAATGTTAGAATTAAAATGTGCCTTAATATCTAGAAGAGTAAATATACAGTAGACTGATGCTATTATGCAAGAAGTGTATTTAATAAGCAAACATTTGAGTTGACTCATTTTCCAGGTATGGTTATGGTGGGTGGATGTAAAACCTCAAGTTAAGCGTTAAGGCTGAACGGACATTTTGGGAATCATTTCCGACTGCAGACGTTTTACAAAAATTCCCATATTTATTTAACATCATCAATAAGTACATCCGTGCTGGTATTGTGGTTATGACTACGTCTTTGTATCCTAATGCTGTGATTTCCTTCAGCGCTGGAACAACATTAGGTTTAACAAAAAGCTGCACTGGTGCGAAGTTGCCACATGGTGTCATGCTGAACCACCACACCACACTGACCAAGCCTCACATCCAGTACAGCGCACGAATCTGTCATGAGTGGAGCGCTGTTTGCTGAAAAGCTTCATGCATGCTCCAAAATGCAAGCTGCTTCCTATACAGGCTGTACTGACGTTTGACGTTTGGACCCTGCACTCGTTTATCAACAGTCTGTGCGATCTGAAATGTCAATCACAGTTGTTTGAGCCAAGCATGCAGTCAGATTGTACTATCAGATTGTCTTGTCGCTCACATACTTCGTTTATTAAGTGAACTGTCTTGGTGGTAATGTTTTAATTTAAATGAACTAGACTGGTCCAAAATGAGATGAATTACTGACGTTCAGTCTGACAGCCCCAAGGGCTAAAGTACTCATGTTGAACAAATGTCTGCTTTACCATGCAAATCCATCTGAATATGAAATATCGACACTGTCCTGGACAGCTTGAAAACGATCAGTGTTATGCATTTAATATATTTGGACCAACTGAACTTAAAATCCATGTCAGCAGCAAAAAAGCATGGTCTGTCTACCTATAAAATAGGCTTTTCCAGGTTGCATTATGTCATTTGTGAAGCCTATAATCACACCCCTAATTACTGTAACAATAAACACTGTAATTAATCCTTCTTTGCAGCTAAGAAATGTAATGAGTTTGCATCCTTAAAAAAAGTACAACTAAAACTCACTTTGGCAACCTGTCGCCGCTGTTGCGGATGGCTCGATATAGACAGCCTAAAGATACAGCGCAAATGATTTAGACCTACGATTGCCTTAATAACTTCAGGACTGCAGTTGCCATGAAACACTTTTGCTCTCAAGTCTCCAGCAGTCCAGAACTTCCACAGATTTGGCTTCATGTTGAAACTATAATAAATGTCCTGTTTGCACTTTTTAACTATAAAGCTCACACCTTACATACCGTCTGTGGTTACTCCAAGGAGGATGTACTTTCTGGATCCTCTCAGTGCTTCCTCCTCATGTCTTCTCAGGGAGGTTTTCCTTGCCACTAGGAATATGGCTTGCTCATTAGGAATATCGACCAGCCATTGCATTAGACGCATTAACATTAATACTTTTAAAAAATGCTCTGATACCTCAAGCCACGACTCCACAAGACCACTGACGATATGCTGTGGTGTCTGGCATCAGGACATTATCAGCAGTACTGTTGCAAGTTGCAAGGTGTGGCCTCTATCAAAGTCAGTATTAACTGTTTCACTTTTTTCTGCAATTTGTGATATTGACTGGCCTTTGGTCCTCATAGTCATGTTAAAAAATTTTATGTCTTCTGTTAGTTCTATATGTTCTATACAACATCAGAGGAACATCAGTATAGAACTTATTTTCATTGTGCAATTATTTATTTAACAAAATATAGCCAAAAAGGGGGGGGGGGGGTGGATGACATGTTGCCAATGCTAAGTACCCCTTACGGCTTCCACAGGATTTAAGAGGGTAAGTTGCAGCCAGGTGCTGCTAATCATCAGCCCTTGATTAATTGACGAGGTGTGCAGGTGTGCACTCCTCTATAAAAGCAGACGTTTTGGCATGTTCCTGGTCTGGAGCACTCGTTTTTGTTAACACAATGCCAAGAGGGAAAGACATAAGCAAAGGTCTTAGAGAAGCAATTGTTGCTGCACATCATTCTGGACAGTATTATAAAAACAATTACAATGAGAATGATTATTCACAAGTGAAAAGCATTCAAGACAGTTGTCAGTCTCCCCAGAAGTGGGCGTCCCACCACATTCACCCCAAGGTCAGACCGTGCAATGCTTAGAGAAATACTAAAATAATAAATAACAACAAGAGCTACATTTCAGACGCTACAGACCTCACTGAGCATATTAAATGTTAAAATCAATGGCAGCACGATTAGAAGAAGGAGAAAAGCGTTTCTGTCTAAAAAGAACATGAAGTTCTGACTGAGATTCACAAAACTGCATCTGAACAAACCACACGTCTTCTGGAACAATGTCCTATGGACAAATGAGACTGAAGTGGACATGTCTGGCCTCAATGCCCAGCGCCATTTCAGCAGAAACACCCCATGACCACGATCAAGCATTGCAGTGGAGGGGTGATGATTTGGGTTTCTTTTGCAGCCACATGACCTGGGCACCTTGTCGTCATTGAGTCGACTACGGACTGTTTTGTACACCAGATTATTCTGTGGTAGGCAAATGTGAGGCCAAATGTGTCTGACGGCTAATGCTTGGTCAATACACCTAGGAACCTAGGTTTTGGAATAGACTAGTCAAAGTCCAGAACTCAACCCAATTGAAATGCTGTGGCAGGACATTAACAGAGTTGTGCAAAAGCAAATACTTAAAACCTCAATAACCTGAAGCATTGTTGTAAAGAAGAATAAACCAAAATGATGTGAGAGACTGAGACTCATATACGTAGAAAACGGTTGCTTCAGGTTATTGTTTCTAAAGGTGGATCTAAAGCTATGGTGTGTATATAGATACAGTACAGACTAAAAGTTTGGACACACCTTCTCATTCAAAGAGGTTGAATTTGTATTATGGCAAGAAAAAAGCAGCTAAGTGAAGAAAAACGAGTGGCCATCATTACTTTAAGAAATGAAGGTCAGTCAGTCCGAAAAATTGGGAAAACTTTGAAAGTGTCCCCAAGTGCAGTCACAAAAACCATCAAGCGCTACAAGGAAACTGGCTCACATGCGGACCGGCCCAGGAAAGGAAGACCAAGAGTCACCTCTGCTGCGGAGGATAAGTTCATCCGAGTCACCAGCCTCAGAAATCGCAGGTTAACAGCAGCTCAGATCAGAGAGCAGGTCAATGCCACACAGAGTTCTAGCAGCAGACACGTCTCTAGAACAACTGTTAAGAGGAGACTGTGTGAATCAGGCCTTCATGGTAGAATATCTGCTAGGAAACCACTGCTAAGGAAAGGCAACAAGCAGAAGAGACTCGTTTGGGCTAAAGAACACAATAAAGAACACAATAAAGAAAACTCTTTGAATGAGAAGGTGTGTCCAAACTTTTGGTCTGTACTATATATATATATATTGTTGATTTTCTGAGGATGTACAGTATTCACTAAGATCTGCTATGATCACATGAGTTTTATTGTTTTTACACAAAAACACATAGAATAATAATAAAAAAAAAAGGTAATAACTTGTACATGTGACTATAAATAAGCCTAGTGATCCTGTCAATAGTTTACCGGTACAGTATATAATTGATAATCAATATCCGGGTACTCCGGTTTCCTCCCACATTCCAAAGACATGTAGGTTAGGTTAATTGGCATTCCCAAATTGGCCCGTAGTGTGTGAATGAGTGTGTGAGTGTGTGTATGTCTGTGTGTCCTGCGATGGATTGGCACCCTGTCCAGGGTATATCCTGCCTCGTGCCCTAAGTCTCCTGGGATAGGCTCCAGGCTCCCCGTGACCCTGGATACAGGATTAAGCGGTATAGATGATGAGTGAGTGAGTGTTATTCAATTTACCTGTTGATCGTGTTAATGTTATGGCTGATTGGTGCGAATGCCGAAATTCTACATTTCGGTAAAGGAGCTTTGTCCAGTGATAAAAGTTTTAGACGACCCGAATCGGTCAATGCATGGCTGGTCCTTTAGTAATTCCATGTCGAGGATTGAAGCTGTGTCTTTAACATCACTTCAAAGACATGGGCTGGTGGGAATGTCTCAGTTTAATGCTAGGAAATTCAAATAGAAACTGTAAAGCACCTCATGACTACCTACAGTCTCAACGAATTTTTTAACAACATGCAGTCGACAACCAGTAAATGTCTCACTCGTATTGGACATTTTGGCTGGATCATTGGAAACTACAGCTATGGAACCCCTTCTTACAATATGTGATGTGGGATTTAAGTGCTAAATAATTACAGATTCTTTTCACTTTACCTTTCTTTAGAAATGTAATGGAGAATGTAGTCTTTAATCAACTGACTGCTCCCCTGGCCTTAAGTAGCTGCTTTAATCGTTTTAATTCCCAACAATAGCACTAGGACTGCTCTAATAATAATAATAATAATAATAATAATAATAATAATAATAATAAATCTGTTTAGATACAGATTGTGTTCTGCAACTATTGTAATGTCAGTCTGGCCTTTGACATTATTTATCTTAAAATCCACTCAGCCTGAGGGCGACTTTTAAGTAGATATCTACATTTTGTTTTATTACACAGTGTTCGGTTCTTGGACCGCTGTTATCTGTATTACATTCCCCTTTAATGTAGATTTTAAAAGATTGTGGAATTTCTTGCCACAGATTTCAAAATGATATTCTGATGAACTTGAATTATTCCCCTGATTTCTTTGGTGCCATTGACTCATTATGTCAGTGCCTTAATCATATTGCTAAGTGGATCTGCCAAAATGACCTGCAGCCTTTTAACATTGTCTCTCTCAGTGTGTGTGTGTGTGTGTGTGTGTGTGTGTGTGTGTGTGTGTGCGTGTGCACGGATCAGCCTGAACACAAACACCACCGCCATAACATTGATTATCAATTATATACCAATAAACTTGTGACAGGATCATGAGCACCAAGGTTCATTTATGCCTGTGGGGATTAAAGGACAGCCAACCTGTCCAATCCCACAGAAAATCCAATGTAGCACAAATTGCTGAAAAAATATATATATATCAATGCTGGCCATGATGGAAAGACACCAGAACATCACAGGCCATTGTAATGGGTCTTAGTATGCAGAGTTCAAAGTTGTTGATCCATCCACCAAATTTCAGAGGTGTCAATCTGATGGAGCACAGGATGCTCTGGACAAACAAGTCAGATCCATGGAGGCCATACCCAACAACCCATCGCACCCCAAGAATCCGTCGCAAAAAGTTCTGGTACCAGACATTACAGCAGACGTGTGGAGTCATGTCCTAAAGGGCCAGAGCTGCCAACGGGAACCTGCTCAGTATTGGGTTTAATGCATTTTAATGCTAATCTGTGTTAATGTGCGTGTGTGTGTGTGTGTGTTTTTTTTTGCATATAATGATGAGAGAACAAAGAGCAAACTCAATCAAAACCTTGGTGTTTAAGTAGTCATATTAATCACCTTACAAATGCAATCAATGGTAAACTTTTCTTCACAAGACTGTCCATACTTTTAGTGTTAGGTTTTAGGTTTGACCATTTATAATTCTCAGGTGGTTTTGCCTATTGATGCCCTCAATCAACACATCTGTACTGGTGTTATAAAATAATATGTTATTATATAATGTCATCTTCACTGCTCAACAGTTGAAGGAGTTTTTGTCCTGTCTATACCATGCTACCAGGACACCTTTAACACAACATAACTAAGGCACTTCAACAAAAACCATTATTTTGAGGGAAAACACACTGATAAAAATTAGAGAACACTTTCAGATACCTCCCAGTTATTGGTGTTAATCTGGCACCTGGTGCTAATTTCCTTGATTATCTGTCAACCCCTATTTAACTGGCAGCCTAACTTCCAGTTTCACTGCCTCTGCAAGATGGTCGGCCGTTCTAAAGTGGCTGAAAGCCTCCGGCAGCAGGTTGTCCAGACGAAGGCCAGAGGGATGACCCTATCAGCCATAGCAAGGCAAGTTGGTCGTTCCCAATCTGTGATTTCAAGAATATTGAATCTTTACAACATTGCAAACTCATTCAAGTCCCCCAAGAAGGCTAGTCGTCCACGGAAGACAAATACAAGAGAGGACAGGATACTGCGGAGGATCTCAATGGGCAATCGTTTCCACACTGCAGCTGGAATTGCTCACCAGTTCAAAGCTGAACAGGGTAAGGATCTGTCTCGTCATACAGTGTCTCGACGTTTAAGAGCATTTGGACTGAAAGCCCACTCTGCAGTGACCAAACCTCTCATTAGCAGAAAGAATCAAAAAGCTAGACTAAGCTTTGCTGAGGAGCATGATGTGTGGACAGAGGAGAACTGGTCCAAAGTTTAATTTATTTGGGTCCGATGGGAAACATTATGTTCGGCGACAAACTGGAGAAAGATTGAACTCAAAGTGTGTAAAGAAGTCAGTGAGAAGTGGAGGAGGAAGTGTCATGGTTTTCTGCAGCAGGAGTTGGGCCTCTTATACAGCTACATGGCAGAGTGAATGCAAATGTTTATCAGAACCTTCTTCAACAACATATGGTTCCTTCCCTGCGTTCATCACCCAATCAGCCCACAGTGTTCATGCAGGACAACACTCCATGTCACACAGCAAAGCAGTTCCTTGAAACTGGAAACACTGAAATAATGACATGGCCTGCCCAGAGTCCTGATCTCAACCCAATAAAGAACCTCCGGAAAATCCTTGGAGACAAAGTTGTGGCCAAGAAACCCACTACAGTCACCGAACCGTGGAGGAGACTGGACCAAAATCACACCAGAGCAGTGTGTGCGACTAGTGCTGTCCTGTGGCCGCAGATGTGCTGAAGTCATTCAGAGCAGAGGCCTGTACACTTCCTACTAATAGCTGACTGCTGTAACCTTCAGAAAATTTTGTTGTAATCTTTTTTCCATGCTACAGCCATTGTTGTTCTCTAATTTTGATCACTGTGTTTTCTGCAAAATAATGGTTTTTGTTGAAATGTCTTTTTTTTGTTGTTGTTATTTTATGGAAAAGGTGTTGACATTACATTATTTCAGAATTGTTCAATTGTTTATAAATTGTTCTCTAATTTTGACTGCCAGTATATATTATAATATATAATAAAAAAAAAAAATACAAAATTAAATTCAAAATGGTGATTTCTATAAGCAGAACAGATGTTGCCAGTGGACCTCCTTTGGGTAATTATGCAGTACTGTGCAAAAGTCTTCAAAGAAAAAAACTACAAAGCTCAGTAAACAGTCATTAATGAACCAGTATTGAAGTCAGTATTTGGTGTGTAACTGCTTTGAGGAACCCGGGTATAATTTGTGCAGTTTTCTTAGAAATTAGCTGTTAAGTTTTACTGAGCATCCTGCATTACCACCCTTAGTTCTCCTGACTTTGACCGTTGCATCTGCTTCTTTTTTACATGCAAACCCCAGCAAGTTAGGTTTTTTTTTTAGTTTTTTTTTTTTTTTTTTGTCTAAAAAGTCGCCACTTATATAATGTGCTTTTTTTTTCCTGTCATTTTTATTTTGTGGTGAAATGCAGATGTTTGCAAATCAGAAATGTTTTGTACTGATTAAATAAAGTCATAGAATAAAAACAAAATCTATAATGAAGTTTGTATTAACAAAAACACAGGCGGCCTAAATGCCTTTTATGCTATATGTTTATATCCTTTTGGATAATCAGAGCATAGACAGTACAAAGTAATAAGTAAAGAAACTTCCTTAGACGGTTGAAGAAAAGCACTTGTCTTTTACTATATTGTGCAAACTAGGATCATTAAACAACATTTCTAGAGGTAAAAACCCTTATTTTAGAAATCATTTTAAACAGAGTCATAGTCACTTATTGTATAGTTGTAGTGAATAGATGATGTGGTCATGAACTAGACTTGGACATCACATTGAATCGAAGTACCAGGGGTGTTCAAGTCAAACCGGGACTTTTGATTCTGCACAGTTATGAGGGTAAAAACAGCCTTTATCTCTCTATATAATTCCTTGCTACACTGATTCACTTATCACAGTGTTTGGGTACCATCAAGATAGAAAGTTTTCTCAATACTCTGCTTCACGGCTTCAAACGCCGGCCTCCCAGGAACTCCTTTAATGCCCCAAACACGTGGAAAAGGCTTGGAGCGAGGTCAGGACCGTATGAGGGATGTGGCAATAAATCCCATCCGAATTCCCGTAATGTGTTTGTGAATGATTGTGTGTACAGTTTCCACAGACAGATACATCTCTTCTGCAAGTTGGCAACGAGTTGTCCATAGATTTTCAAGGCTCGGGGGTTTCACTCGCTGAACGTTCACGTGAACGACTGCAGACGGCTCTGAGCCACGTCAACCAGGATCGTCGTCCTTAAAGCATTTGCACCATTCATACTGCATGTTTTGCTGTGGTTACAGTAGAGAGGCTCGTCCTCGTACTGTGCTTAAGGTCTTCTATAAATGTCAATTTATTTTAGACCTTCAGTCATGAGAAGTTTTATCACAAGTCCCAGTTTGACTTGAACGTGCCTCGTGCAAACTGATCATTACAAATGTTTTCCTACAAATGGTGTCATTATGGATTTGGAATTAGGCATTTATAGTATCCCTTATGGGTATGTGCAGGATGTGTCTCAGCTAGTCCTCATGTACTCAATGGCTTTTAGGTTGTCACAAACAAGACAACATTTCAGTCTGCGCATAATGAACAGCATCCAATAATTTCATCATCATAACTCATGCATAATGATTGTGATGATGATATCAATGATAAAATAATTTCAGTTGTCCTGATGCTATACTGCCATTCTGTTATAGGATTTAAATGAATGAGAAAAGGAAGATAAATGTGAATTGCACCATCAGTCGGATATTTCTGGAAATGCATTAAACGTATTTAGAGGTCATGGAGATCAAAGATGCCCTGCATAGTTGTTTATACCTGATCATTTCATTTACTCTTGTTGCCAACCATGTCTTGGAGAGAAAAATAAACAAACAGATGCATTTACGCTTGGCATAAGTGTCTCTTAGACCACCTCCTTAAGTGTGTTGCGCTATCAGATTTACATCTGTTATGACTGCAGCTCGGCTTTGATGTGGATGATCTTGCATTCATATCTAGTCCTGATCCAGAAGATGCGCGAAACAACCAGGTGAAAAACGCATTTAACTGTCCTTTTGCTTATTATTTTAAAAAACCCAAATGGGAGACTCCAAAACAAACCCCAGATTGCTTGTATAAACATCTATTTGTTTGCTTTGTGAATACGGTACTTACATGTGACCGTAATAATGTGTGAATGGATTTCAGTGGAACCCTTTGCAAGCTTTTCTCAATATTTCTCAAAGGCGCTGAACTTTCACTAGAACATGTTTCTTAACACAATGTTCGATCTTTTGAGAGACATCATCAAAGCTGTTTCGTATGTATAAAGATGCAGAAAAAGTGAAACCTGGAGGTCCCACTGTTACAGCATTACACCAGAGATGAGTTGGAATTGCATTCGGTAGTCTAAGGGCAGAATGAGTTATGAGAGAAACTACTCTAAAATAAACTTCCTTTGCTCTTTCACTGCATTTCAAGACCTGACTCATGGTGCAATGCACATTTCGCTTCTTTTTCTCATTAATTCTCACATAAATTGGTGTAATTTCAAGGTTTTAGCTGAGCCAAAACTCTACTCTCAAGGCCGCAACAGGCATCCTGATTAATCAGATAACTCATGAATATTTATGAAGCTTTTTTTCCCCCCACTCAATCAACTAAAAGGGATTTAAATGCCATGGAAACAGTTTGAGTACACTACGGTGTGCTTGTTGATGATAAGAAATACACAGTGTGTTTCTGTTTTTGTTTCTCACTTCATTAGGGTTTATGGTCTTTAATTTGATTATTGCTCAGCAAGTCGGACATGGAGTCATCCACATCAGTAATCCACTACAGACGACTGGATTTTATCCCCTTATAAAACTCTATCAACATTCCTGTAATACTGTATTTCTTTAACCTAGAGTACATGCAGAAAGTAATCGCTCAAGCTCAGTTATTTTTCATTTTGTGATATGATACAGTCTGATACAGTCAAATAAATGTTGTTATAGCTTCCCATCTAAAATCTGGATTTGGTGGATATTCTCCAGTTTCTCTTTGCAAATGGACTGAAATCATGTATGGAATTGAGTCAAATGAATTGAGTGTTAGTGCTTTAAAAAAATCATGGACAAAGGCATGTATCTATACATATAATAAAACTGTAAAGATGGCGTGTCTGTGCATTTTTTACAAAGATATTTGTAAAAAAAAATTTGATGTAAGATGAGTGAAAGAACACATCAAGATGTTTGTTTGTTCATGCATCATGTAAAAACTATTCAATTAATTTTAACAGGTTTTCACAGGTGTATATGGCTGAACTTGAGGTAACATATAGGCTTTGTTTCATCGCAATCGGCCCAAAGGAAGAGAAGATATGCTACGCTGAAATTTAAATGGAAAACGACCTTACCTGCATATGATAAAATAAAAAAAAATCGACCATGAAAAAATCCTTATTTCACCTCAAAATTCAACAGATGGCGCTGTCCATTTTTTAATACACACTTGAGTGTGCAATTGAAATCTACTTAATGACAAGCTCTCACCCATTCATTCCACACACTTCATGGCAACACATGAAAACTCGCTTATGAATGTGCAATTAAATTCCACGCGAACAAAGTCATAATATTTTAATATACTGTACAGTACTGTGCAAAAGTCTGGTGCGATATTCACCCCATATTCCTTCATATTCAATGAAATAAAATTATGTAGACTCATTTAAAGAAATGGAAACAAATGTGTTACTGTGACAGGCTGAAAGTGCCTAAAGGTACAATTTAAAAATTGGTTGTTTGTGCAACAACCTCAGCAGCAACATCATTCCCCCCCTTTCGTCTGTTCCAACCATTCAGCATTCGGCATCTCCAGTATCAGAGGTGGGTAGGGTAGCCAAAAATTGTACTCAAGTAAGAGTAGCTGTATTTCAATGTAATATTACTCAAGTAGAAGTAAAATGTAGTCATCCAAAAAATTACTCAAGTAAGAGTAAAAAAGTATTCGGGGAAAAGACTACTGAGTAACTGTTTCATAGTAATGTCTGATTTATTATTATTATTATTATTATTATTATTATTATTAGAAATTATGTAAGCAATCAGACAAAATGATGAAATAATGTACAAATTCTGACATTTCCAAATAATAAAATTAATGTAATAAAATTAATTAATAAAATTAATATCTTTACAAAATAGCAAATTAAGGAACAAGAAACACAAATTTCCTAATCTCCCTTTTTTCACAATATATAATAAATACCTACCGCAGGTAACATAACAGTGTTTGAACAGTTTAGACTATTTCCAGTGTAAAATATGCTGTATATTCAGTTGCCCTCCAAATGGCTCAGCAGATAGAAAACAACATTAGAATGTGTATGTGTATTTTTTAGCCTCTAGCTTATGGTATTTGCTAATTATCTATTTTAACATAAAATAAAACAGCTAAACTAACCGTGACATGCTTCCTTCGCTGTCCATCACAGCACTACCTGCAAAGAGAAATACGTGCATTGCTTTGCACGAAAAGGGACAAAGATATTGCTGCTAGTAAGGTTTTACTTTAATTAACCATCAAGAACTTCAGGGAGAGAGGCTCAGTGCCCAAGAAAGTCCAGCGAGTGCCAGAACCGTCTCCTAAAGTTGATGCAGCTGCGGGTCCGGGTCCACCAGCAGCCCTGAGCTTGCTCAGGAATAGCAACACGACACAGCGGTGCGAAGACTTTTGGAGGATGGCCTAGTGTCAAGAAGGGCAACAAAGAAGCCACTTCTTTCCAGGAAAAACATAAGGGACAGACTGATATTCTGCAAAAAGTACAGGGATTGGACTGCTGAGGACTCGGGGTAAAGTCATTTTCTCTGATGAATCCCCTTTCTGATTGTTTGGGGCATCAGGAAAAAAGCTTGTCCGGTGAAGGGAAGATGAGCTCTACAGTGCAATCAGTCTTGTGTCACGGCAACAGTAAAGCATCCTGGGGCCAGTCGTGTGTGGGGGTTGCTTTTAAGCCAAGGGAGTGGGAACACAGCCATGAAGAAAAACGGTACAAACCATCCTCTAAGAGCAACTTCTCTCAACCATCCAAGAACAGTTTGGTGATGAACAATGCCTTTTACAGCATGATGGAGCACCTTGATATAAGGCAAAAGGGATAACTAAGTGGTTCGGAGAACAAAACACTGAAATTTGGGGTGCATGGCTGGAAACTCCCCAGACCTTCTGACAAAAAGATCTAAAAACACTGTAGCGGCAGACAAATTAATATTTGTTTAATTCTCAAACCTTTTGGCCACAGCTGTACATAAAAAAAATACATCAAAGTCCGTCTCTTTGTAGGCAAAATATGAAGGAATGAAGGGTGGCTCAAACTGTTTGCTCAGTGCTGTATCACTACATCATGTGATCTAATAATAAAGATGTTAAGTTGCATCCTGTATATCTCTATTAGCCTTTAGTGGTTTACCAGACACCTTATTCTTTAGGCTAATACAACTTTTCATCCACATTTTTGCACCAGTAATATTATTACTATCATAAGAATCATGAGAATAGGCCTCTTTTCAGACAAAAGACACGATGAAGGCTGTCAGGTTTAACTTGTGTGAGTGTTAGAAAACTGTGGCAAATTGTATACCTAAAAGTTATGCTGATGCCATGTGTTTTTACACTATATATTGACTTTATTTCATAGCTTTTTACTGCACTTTATGGTCTTTTTTTTGTGTGCAGAAAATGTTTCATTCCATTATCTTTGCTTCACAGCATGTCTTTACTTGTGCCTAAGCCTTTTCGACCCGTTTCATTTTACCTGGTATATTTATTCTATAAAAAGGCCAAGTACTCTCTTAAAAAAAAAAAAAAAAAATCAACCGCGGTAGGTTGTACTAACATTCATGTTGCATGTTGATGAAAAAGTCCTTGTGCTTAACATTTACAGTGTATTTCCTTATCATGGCATACTGCAATGTTTGCTTGATCACCACACCACACCAAATACCCTTTATTTGTATCATTTAAGAAACATGATCGAATTGCTTCATTCATTTAGCTGGTTTCTCTTAGTGTATTAAAAATGCTGACCCAGTGGTTGGGTGCAGTTTTAGCGTAGCACCTGTGGATTTCGGAGAGGGGGATGTTTTAGAGACCTCGTTTAAAATCAGTCTCGTTTTAAAATTCCACTTCTCCATAACTGCATTTCAGATTGCTGAACAGCGGGCTTCCTTGAACAGATGAGATTTCAGGTAGAGCAAAATATCCAGGATGATGAAGTCCAAAATGAAATGTCAATGGGACAGGATAATCATGGCCTCAAAAGCTTTAAATTATTCCCTTTCTATCATAATTTTCATTACGAGATAATAGCGCCTACTTCAGTCCTGAAAGATATGAAAGATATTGCTACAATAAATGAAGGATACATCCCGCAATAACCAAAGATACCATTCTTAACGGGAAAAAAATGAATGAGTTCATATTAAATTACGGAGAGGAGGCTGTTACATAAGCCTAGTGGAGCAATCAAAAGGCTTGTTTCTTGTAAATTATGGTAATTAGTTCACACTCTTTTTGAAGTGATTGGGCATGGTGTTGGTGGCACAGAGAAAGTGGTGAATGAATAAATCTCTTTGGCTGTTTGGGACGAATCACACTGTCCTCAGCATTAAAATATCTCAGCCTGCAACCTAACAAGAATATGACTAATGTTGTTGCTTTTTTTTTCCTCTCCTAATGAACAAATCACAAGTACACTGAGAAAACAATTATGTGCCATTCTTGGCTTGTTGCTTGTTGCTTGTTGGAATCAAATTGGCTACATTAAAGGGAACAGAATATAAGAGTGTAATGCTTTCTGGTGGATTCTGTTTCTACTTCCCAGCAGGATACATTTCTAAAATTTAAGCACAATTCCAGAGCTATTTCTACAAGTAAATAAGATTTTTGAACACTTGATGTCGGCCAAAACATGGTCTTGGTGCTAAAAAGTGCCTAACCTAGGTGTAGTGTCCGTAACTTTTTTGAATTCAAATGATTGTAATTGTTATTAAGATAAAACTTGGCCAAATAAGATTTCACATGAAAAGACATAAACGCGAAGTGTATTATTCTAAAATGAAAAATTGTTAAGAAATTGCAACATGAATTTGACATGGTTACGGACACTACAGTACAGATTCTTCTTCTTCTTCTTCTTCTTCTTCTTCTTCTTCTTTTTTTTTTTAGAAACTTTAGACTTTAATTTAAACAATAATTTTTACAGGTTATATTCTTCTAGCAGCTTACACCAATTTTAGCATAAATACTCAAAGAATATGAATAATTGCAATTTTAATTATTGTTTGGAGTGAGACATGGATAATAAATGGTCACTTTGGGGCACATATAAAATTATCTCTCCAAAAGTTAGCAACTTGAAATTTTTAGGGAAGTAAGATTGTTCGCCTCCATATTGCATAAACTTCAGAAGTAGCTTCTATGGCACACAAATTTTTTGCGTTATATATCATCCGCCTTCTGATGAAAGCTTGTAACTCAATTTTTCGCCAAAATCGTTTTTTTCATGTATATTAATTATTTTTAGTGCAACATGTAACTTACTCTGTGCTATATATATGCTGTATTTGTCTTGGATACATTTGTACAATTTATGAGAATTCACGATTTCTACGAGTTACGAGGTTTCATCAGAACACCGACGATATAAAAAAAAAATAATAACACCTCTACTGTGTTTTAGCCGTATATTAGGAAAGAAACACAGACCTAACTAGATAGTTATGTTAACAAAAATTTAATCGATAGCTTTAAATTTAGGGGAAAATGTGTAGATTTTATCAGTTGACAAGGCATTATCCTCTTGATATTAGAACCTGACACTTGAATTTCATCAAACAGAAAGAGGTTTGGCAAAAGAATTTACCTAACTGTCCACATATGAGGATTGCACAAGGATATATAGCAAAATCAGTGGGGTAAATTTCAAGTTTTTTCATTTTTTGTAATTTAATTAAAAAATTCAACTCAATTTATAGATTCATTACATGTAAAGTCAAATATTTATATTATATTAGAATATTTCAAGGGAAATTGCAGCGCAATCAAAAAAGAATTTACAATGCAGAAATGTGTAAAAGAAATCATGAATTAAATTATGGAAATATACACACATAATACTAGTCAAAAGTTTGGACACGCCTTCTAATTCCATGGTCTTTTCAGATTTTTATTTCTTTCTACACTTGTAAAAAGGAAAATGCTGAAGGCGTCCACAATATACAATAATCTCCTTTGACCAGTTGATATTGAGATGCATCTGCTACCTGTATCTGTAACCCCTTCATAACTTCATATTCCATCCAAAGAAATCACTAAAGAAAAAACATTGAATTGGAGGGGTGTTCAAACTATTGACTGGTACTGTAATTATCCTTTGCAACTGCGGTAAGCAGAAAAGCATCTCAGCATGCGCAAACATTAAACCCTGAGGTATATCGGCTACAACAGCAGACGGCCAAGTCAAGATCAGGAATCTGTGGCTATTATAAGCCTAGTTGACTTCACAGTCGAAAAAAACAAAACCACTGAGCCTGATTCCAGTCTTCAGCCGAGTTGATGTGATTTTATGCATTGTGCTGCTGCTACATGATTGGCCGATTAGATGCTTGTATAAATAACCATGTGTACAGGTGTCCATAATAAGGGGTATAGTGAGCGAGCGTACAGTATCTGACTGTCTCTTCTAGATGTCAGGGGTGACTTGACAGTTACAGTTGTTGTTATAAATGTCCTTTAGAAATAATGATTACATGCTTATTTACACTACAGTGCTGTACAAAAATGACTGAAAGACCTCCATGCAGCAACCTTACTTCTCATGTAACCTTACTTTTCATGTGGGGGAAAAAAGAATTATGGTAATTAGTTCACACTCTTTTGAAGTGATTGGACATAGTGTTTGTGGCACAGAGGAAGTGGTGAGTGAACAAATTGTTCAGGCGGTTGGGACGAATCCCACGGTTCTTGGCATTAAAAATATCTCATGCATGCCTCCGACATAACAAGAATATGACCTTTTTTTTTTTTTTACACTGTGAAAACAATTAAATGCCATTCTTGGCTTGTTGTATTAGTGCGTCATCAGTATTACTATTTTTTAAATGAAAAAACAAAACATTTAAAAATGTCTTTTCATGCCTGATATTAATTAGCTATTAATATAAGCAATTTATTATTTTATTATTTTTTTTAAGTATTATTTGAAATGTATTATTCCCTGTTAGTATTTCTAGTTAAAATTTGATTTTTATTTACAATTTGGGAAAATATTGAGACTTACATTCTCCCTGCTACCTTTAGTCTTTACTCCAAATTATATCTTATAAGCATTTAATTAAGAAAAAGAAGAAGAAAAAAAAAACAGTGGTGTAAAATGTTTCCAGGTGTTAGAATTATATATTCCCTGTATATATGAGTCATTTAGAATCTGTTTATTATAGTATCATTTGCTATTGCTCTCTTGAACTAAGTCATTAGGTATAAATACATCACTGCCAGTGTTTATATTGTAGTCATATTGACATATAGTAAAATAAATCGATTTTAAACTTCACTTCATCTTGTATTGTGAAAGCTAGAATGGAAATTACACAATACTGAAGAATAGGTCTTGACCTATCCATGTGGAATCAGAAAGCAATTCACACCCGAGAATCAATCTGCTTTGAAAGTGGGCTTCAGCTAAAGGTCATCATATCTATATAATGCTTTTCTGTTTCAAAGAGACACAAACACTGCTTTCTCCCCAGAAAGAACAATATGTTCAGAAGAGTATCACTCTGCTGTTTCAACAGCCATTGCTTTAATCATTCCTCCCTACTGAATCTGTGTTTCTACTGCTTGGGTTATGAGTTATTTATGTGTTTTGCAATATTCTGTCGTAATGTGTGTGATTGATAAGTCCTACATAGCACAGAAAGATAAAACTGTTGAGCTCATCTGACAACTAACCCATTATGAGACCATAATTACAAGCACGATTATGCACCAGAACTTGATATAATGTCTTTTGGCCTGAAATTGAAATCACAGACAATGCCTTTTCATTTTGATTCTGTCATAAATCTCAATTTTTTAAAATCTTCTATACATATAATAAAACTGCAAAGTTGAATTAATTTTAATGGGTTTTTCGCAGGTGTATTTGGCCGAGTTTGAGGTAACACATACTGTAGGCTTTGTTTCACGGGAAGAGAAGATATGAAGATACTTTGAAATTTAAATGGAAAACGCCCTTATATCATAAATTAAAAAAAAAAATCTAACTTGGAAAAATCATTAGTTCATCGTAAATTCCACAGATGGCGCTATACATTTTTAAAAATGCACTTATGAGTGTGCAATTAAATTCCACTCAAACGAAATCGCGGGCACATTGAGTATAATATATATGTAATATTCTGTCAAAAAAAAAAATGATTTGAGCGATGTCACATGAGAGGGAGTATGACACTGAGTGCGATGTTGTTTTCATACAACAGTTCCGCAAACACCATTTACAGTATTATCAGCAGATTATAATTTGTTATATATTGATCCGCTAACACTTATCCATCCACGACTGGCGGAAATCCGACTGGCACAGCTGGCGACTGACAGTTAGCGACCCATAGTTGGTGTAATTGACAGGGGTGAAAGTAGTTAAAAATTTTTACCCTTGCAACAGAGGTAAGTTGAGGACAATGAACCATGGACAGTCGTGAGAAATGTACAAGATTTACTTTATATTTCCACTTATGGAAAGCTAGTGCACACACACACCAAGTAGTGTTGGTAGTGGTGATCAGGGGTTTGAGAGGGATTTGGGATTCAGCCTTTGTATGTAGATTTGAAGCTTACGTTAGCCATGAACAGAAAAACATTTACGAAGGAGACATAGTGTTGTTTATGATGACATAATGAAATGGCTGTGAATGAAAACACACATTTTGGCAGGTAGGTGTTTTTTTTTTTTTTTTTAAGTAGCTGCCCTCCCTTGAGTACTGTGGACCATATTGATCTACTCACAAAAATGCTGGTAACCACCATGATTGTTAAACACCTGTGACATGGAATGATAAATACTGTATAAGTTAAACGTCCCAGTGCTATTATTGCTCCGTTCATGCAATGTCTCCTTCAATCAGATTACTTGGTCGGAAAATGACTGTTTTTATTTCGCCACCTCACAGCACAGCATTCATGTTCAAATAATTTTTTATATAAAGTTTTGCATGTTGCATGTGACCCTAACCAGATTAAAGTGGTTACTGAGGATGAATGTATGGAGATTTTATGTTTATGTAGACATAGAAAAATAACACACTTACAGTACAGATTTTTAAATGAAGTGTAGCAGTGTAATTGGCGCGTTGACACGTGGCCACATTGAACATAGAAGAATCGACATAGGAGACAGTTTTGAGTTTGACAGAATGCTGGTAAAAATCAGAAATGATTGGGGCGTATTTTGTAAAATGTGTTGAGTGATTAATATGAAAGAAAGTGTTCTATGCTTGGCAGGTGACTCATTAAAGCGGTAGTGTTACAGAATCAAATGTTAATCAAAGCGCGCACTGGTTTTGCCAGGGTTCATGCTCAGTGTGGTTACGGATAACTGTGAATAAGGTTAGTGAAATGCATGGGCTGTTACAGGATGAGTGTGCAACAGGGGAGAGTGGCAATATGGCCTTATCGATTCAGTCCTCTGTGTGCTCAAATAGACACCAGACAAAGAGTGAATCAAGTGAATTGATGTGTTGAAGAACCAAAATGAAAAAAAAAATGTTTTCTGAAATAAATACAAAATGATTAAAATTACATTGCAATTATATGGGTGATGAGATACCATAGGTATTGAGAAGTGCACAGGCCACACGAATCAGTTCTGTATCAGCACTGTAGAAATGGTACCCAGAGAATAACAAATTGCAGATGCAATATGGTTGAATTTAGGCATATTGGATGCTTGTGCCTTGTGCATACTTTTGGCCCAGAAGTGGCCGTTCACTGTACACTTTGCCTCCCATCATCCCTGTGATATTATCTTATCAAAGTATGTTTTGTCAGAAAGACAGAAAGAATGAGTTCATTGCTGTCATGGCAGTACGTGGATGATATGAAATGTGGACCAGCACTGGGCCATTATTTATTGACCATCAAGGTAAGAAACAAAAACTCGATAATCTGAAATGCAAGCGTTAGCTTCTAAGATAGATGGTGCATTTTACTGTACAGAGTGGCAAAGTAGGTGATGTACTGTGAACATCCTCCACTCTTCAGGGACTCACTCGCTTTGGACAGTGAATCCCTAATTGAAGATCAGCCACTCATTGGTGAGGATAAAAACAAATCAGGATTGTTATGAACCAATTTCTTTGAAGGTGACACACACACGCTAGGGGTATATGACTCAATATGAATACATTATGCAAAATGAGCAGATAATCTGTTCCTAGCAGATATGAATATAAAGTACACTGTTGTTTCTTTTAGAAAGCTTACCAGACTTATGTTCCTGTTTCATTTAGCTATTGGAGGAAAAAAAAATCAGCTAAAAAATAAAATCTAAACAAAAGATTATGCAAGCAGGATTAAAACCACAGGCTTATTTGAGCACAATTAGGTGCTTGTGTGATTAAACTGAGATTGAGGACAGCGTAGGTATTTTTTTCCTCTGGGGAATTTGGAATTTTTTTGCTCAGTGTGTCCAGGTGGACTGTAATGATAAAGTTCATAGTTAATTGCAATGCCTGGAATCATACAAGAATTTCTGATAATGTTCACATCAAGTATTAGAATGGGAAAATTGGGTTCTCTGTGACTAGAAATTTCATTGGACAGCTGCCCAGTCTTTTTTTCCCCCTTGAACTGCTTAGTTTGGTTGAGCCTGTGTCCATAATTCTGTTCTGCTTGACCGGAGTGGACCCTGATGGAGTCTTCTGCAGGTGTAGATTATCTGCCTCAAGTTATGATGTTAACTTTTTGGGATGCGTTTTTCTCCACCATGTTTGTTAAGAGTGGTTATTCCGTCCATTCATCCATCCATCCATCCAACCCACTAGGAACCTCTGTAGTCCAAATAGGGATCATGGAGGCCAATGGTGACCATGGTATTTAATCCTATTTTTTTTGTACGATTGTGTCAACATTCACACACTAAAAGCAATTTAGGAACAGCTAATCTGCATGTTTTTGGACTGTGGGAGGAAATCACTCAAGCATGGGGAAAACATGCAAACACACAGACTCTGAAGCGGGAATCGGACCCGGACCCTGGAGGGGCAAGGCGACAGTATTAGCCACTAAGCCGCCGTGCCACCAAGAGTGGTTATTAAAGTTGGAATATCCTAGAGCAGACAACATGACCAGTCTGGCCATTCCCCCCTGATCTCTCTCTCTCTCTCTCTCTCTCTCTCTCTCTCTCTCTCTCTCTCTTTCTCTCTCTCACATCAAAAATTAATTTCTAACTAGAATGGCTGCTCACTGCATGTTGTTTCCATGCACCATTCTGTCTACACTCTAGATCATGCATGAGATCAGCAGTTTCTG
This sequence comes from Clarias macrocephalus, assembly GCA_011419295.1. NCBI lineage: Eukaryota > Metazoa > Chordata > Actinopteri > Siluriformes > Clariidae > Clarias > Clarias macrocephalus. The sequence continues at coordinate 86,264 of JAAGKR010001619.1, forward strand.
AAATATGCAAACTGTGCCACAGTCAAAGTCACTGAGATTGCATTATTTCCTAATTTCTGATATTTGATGTGAACATTAGCCGGGGCTTTTGACCTGTATCTGCATAATTGTATTCACTGCAATACATAATTAGCTGATTGGATAATAGCATGAATGAGCAGGTGTACATGTGTTACTCATAAAGTCGCGGCTGAGTGTGTTTCTTTGTGCATACAGTATACTTATAAGAATAATGAAGCCAAAATAAATGTTGGGATGCTGTGGCACTGAGGCTTTACCAGAATGGAGGTGGAGGTGGAGGTTCTGCAGAGATTCTGGTTGCTGATACAGTATAGCTTCTCTGTTAAAAGAAGCAATCTGTTATAATCTAGATTTTCTCCTTTTTATTGCTTTTTTACATAAATTTTTTAGCAATGTATTTTACTACAAAACTGTCTTTTCTGCAACTTAAGTAATTAAATTTTTATTAACTTGCATAATAAAAGTCAATCAGATAAATAGTTTTTTCCCCAATCGTTTAAGCATTCATTAATTATTATAACATTATTTCCAGAAATTTTCTCAGTTCCTCAAACATCTAACCACAAAATGAAGCAGAGCACTTAAAACCACATTCACTCTTCTCAAAACAGATTTCTTCCACCAAAACAATATACACATCTATCATATGCATATCTATTACAGAACATCAAAGAAACACTGGTGTGATAAATTCAGAACACTTACAAATCCTCATATATCCTCAAAAATGTTTTGGCTTCATGAGGTTATATTACGCAATCAAATGCAAGTTTGGATTTATTTGTCTACATTGGATTATTATAATTTTTTTTTTTAAGTATGAAATAACGCATATGGAATTGGGTAACGACAGTCAGCTGTTATTTTAGCACACAACAGTCAGCTGTTCTGGAATAGTTCTTGCAAGAACAGTACTGACAAGTGCATTTCTAAAACCCATCAATCACCATGATGAAACTGGCCCCATGAAGACCTTCCCTAAACAAGCAAGACCAAAACTTACCTCTGTTGCAGAGGAAAAGGTTCATTTAGAGTTACCAGCCTCAAAAATCACTAATTAACAGCATCTCAGATTAGAACCATTATGAAGGTGTTTCAGATCATAAGTAGCAGAAAAATCAACTGTTCAAAGGAGATGATTGCAAATTGTGAATGCCTTCAGTATTGCTGTACAATGTAGAAAGAAATAAAAAGAAAGAAAGAGAGAAAGAAAAATCAGGAAAGACTATAGAAACAGGCAGGTGTTTCCAAACTTTTGACCGGTCGTGTGAGTATAATGAGAAACACTATGAAAGAAAATCATACAAAACAAATATTTATTCGATAGTGCAATACAAAGTGTTCAGTCGAATGGATGAAAGATCACTCTGCATCCCGTTGGCCAAGCAGATTGGGAAATAACACCTGGCATGGCAGCTCCATCAATTGGCATTCATCTGCGTGCATTGCCTGGAGTGGTGCCACACGCTCATGGGGTCTGCATTCGTACACTTTCCACCACCATGCTACAAGGAGTTTGTCTGTTGGATTTGGAAATGGGGCACAGTATATGCTGGAAGGTACAACGATACAAAATGTGGGTTGTTGGCAAAGCAGTGGTGGAAAGTTACATCATCCCAAATGACAAAGTAGGAGGACTGCTTTGGGTCCTCTTCCTGTGGGAGATGAGGATATTTATGAGTTTGACTAGGTGATATTAACGAACTGGGAGTGTTATAGGGACCAAGTTGTACATGTACAGTAGCATGTACATGATGTATGACCCCATGCCGAACAGTAGCAGCACACACAGTGACATTTTGACCATGCTGTCAAGGGACAACAACAACAGTTTGTTCCAATTTTTTGTCTATATACAATGTGGCTGTACCTGGTACTTGCACAAGCAGTGAAGTTCAGCCTGATTTATTATAAACTTACCAATGGTTAAAGTGAACATCAACATAAAACACCAAGCTCTACCGGAATTGAATAAAGGATTTAAAATTCGTACTGAATCTACATAATCAATACAAAGAACCTTGAGAGAAGCATGAGTGTTGTAAGCACTACAAATACGCTCCAGCATTAGCTAGGCATTTACATGCAGTCCAAATCAGGCAGACGCTGTCTAAACACTAGTGCTGAAAATAAGCACCGACGCATATTGTGTTTATCTTTCCTGTGACTATGAATATTTAGTGTCACCATAAATCCTTAATGAGTTAGTCATTATAGAATTAATCATATTATCTTTGGATTTTTTATTATTATTAATAAACAGATGAGTATGCATATGGAAATGCTTCTTGTTCAAACTTGACTCTTTATGAAAAATTAATTGATGTACTGAATCAGGAAACAAAAAAGAATCTAAACTACAGCTTGTGGTTATCTGTTATTTACCCGTGACATGTTTCATCAGATCAGTTGCTTTCTTTTTTTCTAACTTGTGAAAGAGAATCTACGTACACTAAACAGATTGGATGGAATCTGGCACTGCTGAACTGAAAATGTTCAGTGCTTTTGACTTTATGATCAACGATTGTCATGGGCAGTTTTGCGACAATGCATCAAATATATGAAGGATGTTAAAAAGGCTGCGATCGCTCTATAGCCCTGTTCAGACAGGATTAAATTTCCATGTGGACCTGGAGTATTTTCATCATTTGGAAATGCTCTTCTATTCATTTCTTTCTGTCTGGATAGGGCAGGAGTAAATCAGCAGTTTACTTGGTAGGGCTTACTTTCGTATGCAGTATGTCATAATATCATGCGATTTTGAATCTTAATCACATTATGCAAGATGGCAGAAACACTTCGCTCCTGCATTAATTTAATTGTGACTTGGATGCATGGAGATGTGGGAAAAAAAAACATAGTAAACATGAAATGAGTGCTTAATTAATCAGGCTTACAATGCCAAAAATCTTTTTATTCACCTCCTACATCCACCTGCATTTACTAAATCTGGTGACTGCAAATGCAACTGAAAGCATCTGTACAGAGCAAGCCTTTTTTTTTTTTTCTTTTATTGCAAACACTTGACACATTTTGCTCTTTGTCCATCGGTCACCAATTGAATAAGATATTCAAAAGCAGTGCCATTAGTCTGACTCAAACCTCTCAACCACTAGATGGTCAATGCAAGCAGTACTTAGTGATAATCTTTGTGAAGTGATAGATGATGAGCTTTTTGAGATGATGGCATTAGAAAGTGCTGAGATGAAGGACAATCGGTGGGAAGCAGTCGAAATTAGTTTCAAACTTTAAAAACTTTCATAATTTTGGAGAGAGCATCCTACAGACCAGGCTCATGGATCGATCAGTTTGTGGGCTGCGGAAGAAAAGCTCTGCAATTCCATGAAATGTCATTTTGAGGCAGTTTGAACCACCCGCCCTTGCTATACAGCGCCTGGAATGAGATATGCTCACAAAAGGGAAAAGACTGATGCTGAGATTTTGTGCTCACAGACACAGTTGAGATGTAAGCTGTTATTACTGACGGCTTACTTTTGGGTCTGAACAGATGCCTCGGTGCACGCAGAGCTGTAAATGGGCTCTTTCATGTGCTTTGGTAAAAAAAACCTAATGATACGCTAGATATCAACAAACAAGCAGATGGGTTCTTAGCTTAATATCTATAGGATCTAAACAAGTTCTTCATACATGAGTTGCTTCAGTTTGAGGTTGTTGGAGAAAGGAAAAAGAAAAGATGCTTCGAATGTTTTATTTTTCAAGCTACAGACTGCAGACAGCCAGCGGCATACCAATTTCCCTATGTGTTTGTTGCGCATTGGGGTTTTTATGAAATTATCTGTGTCACATTACAAGGAGAAATGAGAGAGAGAGAGAGAGAGAGAGAGAGAGAGAGAGAGAGAAATTTTTATATACAAAAAAAAAAAGCAACCATGGGTCAGAAATGCTTTTCAGCATTTGCAATTTAGTCTGTGCCAGTCAGGAAATTAAAATTTTGAGATCTGATAAAACCTTAGCAAAGGCAAGAAATTACAAAAGGAAACCTTTACAAGGTGAGAATAAATGGTTTTACTATCCTGTGGGGTGATGCTCTAAAAAAAAAACTGTGTCAATGATTAATTGTTAATTAACAAAGTCTTAAATTTCAAGGAAATTCTTAAATGTTTAATTAGCAAGCTTTAAAATTTTTTAAATCATATTCTATAAAATATATAAAAATACTAATACATAAAAAAATTAAGAATTTGAAAAGCTTGCTAATTAGAATTAAACTTTTTTATTATTATTATTATTATTATTATTATTATTATTATTATTATTATTAAATTCTAATTAGCAAGCTATTCATTTTGCTTTTCATTTTTATTTGTTGGTTTCTTTGTTGTTTTGTTTCATGCAATCATGTGGTTCCACAGTCATATGTTATAGACATATGCTTAAGTTTTTTTCATGAATGTTCCTGCTACCTCATTAATGCATTAATGCATTAATGGTCCACTGGTTCATGTGCCCTGTATGCCTCAAAGCAATATCTGGTGAATTCCTTGTGCTGTTGGATTGTTCTAAGCTTCTGTAGACTCCCTTCAAGGCTGACATGAAAGTGACTCATCTCCTGCCAGTGCAACAGTGGGAATGGCATTTCAGAAGAATAAGGTTGGTTGATAGCCTAGTTCGCATTAAAAGGGTATGAGTTGCCTGGCGTACAGGGTGCTTTCATAAGCTTCATATCGTGCTTCAGATCATTTCCACGTTCTTCTCATTTCTTGATTCCACCTAATTTCCTGACTAGATTCGTGACCTATGAATGACCAAGACTCTCAGCTTCTCCATGAATGATAGCTATGCTTGTTATGTGAATTAGCAAAGCAAGCATTAGTATATCTTCAAACTCAAAACTGGTTGCAACCAAAAAGACTCCTCACCATATGAGGTACATGCTTTGCCTATAAAGAATGGGTTTGGGCTAGTACTTGGGGCTAAGTATGATTTTTCCTTGTGGCAAAGGCTAGCTTAACCTAATTATTCTTCATAAATCTACATTTTATTGGTGATGTAATGGGTGTAGCTATGGAACACTCTCATTCAGTCATCGTCTATACCTCGCAACCCTTTATTCTGGGAAGCAGGAAGCCTGAAGCCTATCCCAGGAGGCTTAGGGCACAAGGTGGGGTACACCCTGGACAGGGTGCCAATCTTTCGCAGGGTACACACACACTCACACTACGGGCAATTTGGGAACGCCAATTAACCTGATCTGCAGGTCTTTGGAGTGCTGGAGGAAACCCACCAAACTCCATGCACACAGAGATGGTAATCGAGCCTGGCCGCGAATCGACCCCGGACTCTGGAGGTGCAAGGCGACAGTGCTAACCACTACATTATGGCCACCAGCTATGGAACAACATTTCTGAATACAATACCTGTCTAATATCACTTAACCCTAAAAAGCATAACAGATCTTTTATATTCTGCAGTCCTAGCTATTTTGTTACAGCATAGGCTTGTGCAGCATCCAAGCCAATCGCTTCTTTAAATATGATCCTAAGATGGACTCACCTTCTCCTTTGATAAACAAGTTACTACCTTGCAAACCTTACTTTATATATTGTATGCAGTTGTGTAGAGAGTTGTAATATATGAAGCTGTCATGTATATGGGCAATAACAAATTCATAGCTTGATCCTCACAGTGCTTTGGTCATGTATTCTTCGACAGTTTTGCTTTCAAGGGATAAACGCTTGACAGAGGGAAGGTAGGAGAGAGTAACTTAATGGCACAGTGATAAGATCTACTGTATGAGGAGCAGAGCTCATGCATTGGCCTTACTGAATACCTCCCAAAACTCCTCATAACAGGCTTTGATGTTAACTGACACCTCTATTTCAAGGCTTTCAACAGATGTTGAAATTGTTATAACACGATGAAATGCATGTGTTGTGTTATAGCAGGACCAGGCTGTAATTTCATGAGCAGACCAGGAGATTCTTGGATTGTGTGTTTGTAGCCATGGCAACCCTAGTAGAATAAGGATGATGGAAGTTTCTGTGATGAGGAGGAGGGGGGGACGCTTCACTATGCATGGTCCTTTTATCTATGCAGAGAGCATCTTATTTGGTAATTGATGATTCCCTCGCTGACCAGTTTTACCACCCAGAGCTTGCACAAACGCCACAGATGCATTTTTCAAGGGTTGCATTGGAATGTTGAACTGATGAGCGGTGTTGGAGTCTATGAAGTATCCAGCTGCTCCCAGATCAATGAATATTGAAAGGGAGAATGTGGTGACGGAACTGCAGAGAGCAGCCAGTATCCGGGTTCTTCAATGACATCATCAAACATAAGGAGTCTTCCTGATAAAAAAAAGTGTGTTACTGTAAGGGGCTTAAAAGGACTGCCGGGAATACAACAAAAAAGAATCTGCTCAAAGAACGACACTGTCATTCCATATGCTACACATGCCATATATAATGCAAATATTAAATAAAACGTATGCCGTATATTTCCACATGCATGTACGTACACACCTCTGCTTAAACATCATCTTTTCATACAGTTATTTTCATTAGTTTGTTAGTTTCAAACTGGGAGGAAACTGGGAATTCTGCATCTCAAACTGTTTTGCAGTTCATTGATGAAACACATCTGTTCTGGGTTTTGGTGAAAATACCAGGAGGTAGTTATTTGGGAAGAGATCAAAAATTTTTTATACAGAAACACATTTGAGTATGAAGTAGTATGCTTATCGTCATCCCCGCTCGGGTAAGAATTATATCAACCAGCGCCTCTGAGTGGCGCAGTGGTAAAGTGCTCACCCTATCATTCGAGGTTTGCTAGTTCGATTCCCGGGTGATGCTATACCCTCTCGCAGCCGGAGGTCTAGAGAGAGCTGATTGGCCGAACTCTCTCAGAGGGGAGGGATGAGAACATTTTTTCGGAGGAAACATCTGATAGTCTTCGGCCCTCCCGGCTGAGTGGTAGTAGTAGCCTTAATGTGAGAGCCCCCTAGTGACGGGGAGGAATTGGGCACGACTAAATTAGAGAGAAAATCGGGGAAAAAATCCCAAAAAAAGAATTTACAAAATACAAAGTGTTACATACAAATATATAGGTCACAGTACATAGCTACTGTTTTGCAACTGGTAAAAGAACTTCATACTTATTGATAAAGTAATAATAACATTAATTAATGTTAATAAATGAACATTAATTTCCATATAATCACCATAATTTATAACTTAATTAATGAAAAGGATACACATATATGGAAAAATCTAATAATCCATCAAGTCTGAGAGAATGCCTTCTCAGCCTAGCCTAATCATCACACATAAAAGACATGAGCGCAACTTCACTTCAGGTGTCTTAAAGCCGTTCTGATAAAACAAACCTCTTTGTCAGCCTTGTAGCTTTGAATTAGCCTCCCACCTTAGTAGGCATGGCAGAAACAGATAACACTAGGCATTAACTTGTTCACATAAAGGTAAGCTGTCCGAAGTCCTAAAGGATGATGGATGTAGTCTTTGTTCTGCGATGAAGTGGACGACACCTTCAGGACCCCTTTGGTATTTTCGGCTGACAGGAATGTGCAACGGAAGACATGATATTATAAAGACTTTTATAGGTTTTCACAGCTCATAATCACAGTCACATGGTAAAGTCATTGGTCCAATGACTTTGGAAACAATCACATGCAAAAAAAAAACCTCTGTAGGAAACTGATATATTGGTCCTCCACTCAGTCATAGAGCCTTGATTACACGTGTAATCTTACAGTTTGTGAGTCAAAGTCATTTACACTTTTATCCACACAGCCGCACCGATACAACCTTTACACTTGTACAGTTTGACATAAATAAGCAATAAATGCCATTTTCTGACATTTATTTATTCTGCCATATCATTTTCCTCTGGCACACAAGTTTTTTTCTATACCACCTTTCTCGTTGTTTCAAATTGCATTCAGTGACTCACTAAACAACACAATCAAAGCACAGGTTTGCTGTATTATATATTAAAGTTCAACCAACATATTATTCATACTAAATAGCATACTTAAATGACTACAAAAACAGCTGCAGGCTGATTTAGCCACTATGACAAAACTGTGGGAGATGCAGTTATAGCCTTTTCCCAAAATTACATGAAATAAAACCCAAACAATTTTGAAAAAAATTTTTTTGCATTTGTGACTCAAAGAAAACATGCAAAAAGTATACAACTGGTTTGCAATACTTCTTGCGTATGTTGGAGGGTGGGGGAACCACTGTATCTTTGGAGTTAACTTTAATATGAATGTAAGTCTTTCAGCTGCTCCCAATGAGGGGTCGAGACGGGGACCATCCGAACTTGGTACAGGTTTTAAGCGGGATGTCCTTCCTGGGAAACCCTCCCATCTTATCCGGGCTTGGGACTGACATGACATCCAGTGGCTGGGGTTTGAACCTGGGACTTTAGGGGACATGCCCAGCAACCTACCACTGATCCACCAGTGCCCTGAATGTAAACTTGATGTAAATTTCTAAATCATTGCCAGTAATTTCTATGCAAAACGCCACACAGTTTGTGTATCACTGGTTTACATTCAACATTTGCATATATAGTGTATTTGTAACATCTAAATGTACTACTGTATTGACTTTTACATTCAGCATTTATGTATAGTATAACATACATACAGACCATAATTATTTGGCAGTAGACAGTTGCTTTAACTAATGAGTAGAAAAATGACAAATGTGTGTGTGTTTTTTTTTTTTTTTTTTTTTTTTTTTAAAGGTTATTTCTTTGGCTCTTCTACACTAATACATTAATTATTTCTGATCACTGGATTGCCTGGAACTATTTTCAGCAAAGAATAATAGAAAAAATAGAGAGAATAAAACACATTCAATTGCTTTTTCAGTTGTTCCATTGGGCGTCGTTTTCCTTTTTCTTTTCCACATGAAATACAGGACACAGGGTTTATTTCAGGAATCACAATAACTGGAACTTTTATACCTGGACAAGTACAAGGTTAAGGAAGTTACACAGAACTAGAAATCCTTGATAAACTGTTACTTCGACAATGAACAATAAATACTTAAAGAATGTATTTATGTTTATTCTTCATTTATGTTCATGCATGGGAATCCTAACACTGGTTATTTCAATCAAATACTTGCCTATTTAAATAATCACACTGTGCAGCAACAGTCCTGGTCCTCGGTCCAGTCCTTCTCCACCTTGTAAGGTTATCAGTTTGAGAGGAGGGATATTAGGATGTGAAGCACGAACTCCATGCGTGTTCTGAAGTGGCTCTGCACACAGGAAGCCGGGGGTGGAAAGAAAGACAGCACTTATTCTGGGCTATAATAAATGCCCTTTAGCTGGCTAGTGTCTATCTCTGCTCAAAGCTTTACTTTCTGATCCCAATTTACTTTTCATCCTTTTATCTCAGTGTACGCAGAAACTGCAAAAGCCAACACCGTCTCCTCCATTTGCTTCTAATTACCGAGAAATTATTATTTTTTCCCCATTTGCTTCCAATTTCTGCAGCGCTTTTAAATCTAGGTAATAATTGGGTTCAAAATAAACATTCACCCGACACTCAGGAAAAGCTTTTACTTAATATTAATACTCATCAAATGTCAATAAGTACAAATGTCTAATTTTGGAACGAGAATATCTCTCTTACAATCCCAAACCACAGATTTTAGAACCGATACCTAAATGTTCACAATGGGCTGTAAATATATTGGGAAAAGCATACTTTTTCCAAAAGAAACTTATAAAATCAGATGCATTAAACCTAACTGAAATCTTATTTGCATGTAAATAAAAAGTGTTGACCGGTTCGTAATTTTGTCTTTAAGATCTCTAATAATATTCTTCTTGCTAAAAACGTTTTAAGTTGTAATGAATAACACTTTATTTTTCCTATTCTGATAAAGAATTTAATCGCTTTACCATAATATTTAATATTGTACTTGAACATCATTGCTATTTTGCTTTGTTCAAGTTAAAGAGTGACATAGGTTTCACAGCACGTTAGACATTTATTTTATGTTCAGAAAAGAACAGTTTGTGCAGTTCCAAAATATGTCAAAAACATAGACTATTTATTTTATTTTATTTTATTTTATTTTAGCTACACAAAGCATAGAATACTCTAATTGGCCCCATCTCTTTCCTAAATTGTTTGTTCTAGGTTATGTTCTTCAAGGACTGTGGTAATGAGACGAGAGGGCTCTTAGACCATGGCTGGGGACTCAGAACTGAGGTTTAATGCATTTTCTATCAAATACTGCCTTGGGCGAACTTAAAGTGAAAATAAAAGCGAGGAAACAGATGTGCATTACTTTCCCAGACAGTAAAGAAATGGAAATGTGTAGCGCTAAAGCCTTACTTTCTTAAAATAGAAAAGCAAAAACTAAAATGTACATGATCAAGAACACTCTAATGGAATAACTCATTAAATGTCATGAATATTGTATGAGCCCCCTGGCTGATTGCATCATTTCCCTTAGTGGTTTTAAAAATATCGTTCACCTGTGAAAATTCAAATGTGGATTTGAATTTCTGAGAGGTTAAGGGTTTGTGTAAATATTGTGCATTCTATACATGTATACTATATACATATATACAGTACATTGATTATCAGTTATATGGCCATCCAAGGCTCATTTATGCCTGTGTAGAGAAAAGCCCAATGGCATGCAGTCGCAATAGAAAGGCACCAGAACACCCAGTGCACCACAGTCTGTTGCATATGGGGCCGGGCAGGGCAAAATCCACAGGATGTGCTGGACGAACAAGTCTGATTCTCAGAGACCCCATGCTACAACCCACAGCACCCAAGGGAATAAAAAAGTAATTTTAGCAATAGTTATGTTTTATAATTAAACAATCATTTTGACAGTGGTTTAATATTGTTTTGTAATAAATTTATGACTATTAATGTTATGAGATGAATGTAGTACTGTACTGCAAGTCAAAGTTATTTCCATTTATTTTGGTTGAGCAATAACCACACAGCATCCCTTCTGCATATGTTACTTAAGGATGTCAAACGTAATTGGACCTTGGCTGTAATGCACAACCTTCCCACTTATTTTAATGTCTTTTATGCCTCGTGTCCATTAAATGAAATTTAGCGGTAATGTCCAAATGGAGTTATTGACTCAGCAAGTCAATAACATTACTTTTTTTTCCTTCAGAGTTTCAGCATTGTGCATTAGAGCATTCTCCCACTGCAAGATAAAGTGATAGAGATCCAGAAGCATGTGGTTGGATTTGCATTGTCAAAATACTTCTGTAGACTTTAGAAATAATCCTGCTCCTGTTAGTAGTCACATCATTGTCCACAACAAGTTACGTCCTTTCCTCTTGCTCTGATTAATATTGAAAGATGCCAATTATTATTTTTTTTTTTACAGATATAAACTGCAAAGTTCTCATTTTTACCTGATTCAGAATGTCAGTTTGGTTTAGTGTTTTAGTAAAGTATCATTTATACCCCCCAACAGACCCTATAAATCAGGAAAAGTGTGTACATTCACAAATTATGAAGCTGATAGATTTCACGTTATTTTATTCCCATTGAAAGTGCCTTGTTTGAAGGTATCATTGTGGTACCTTGTGATGAACAGAATCATGACTAACTGTAACATTACTCATCTTCTTACCTCTGTTGGTGCCCAAAAACGATGAGTCATGTCCACACACTTCTATTCACACCTTCAAGGGGTGTTTTTTTTTTTTTTTTAGTCCATTAACATTTTGTGTTTATCTGGACTAATCCCTTGAAAATAAATGTACATGCAAAATGATTTTAGCAATATATATATATATTAGATTAATACATTTTAAATTGTATTGCACTGCAAAAGGATTTAATGTTTAGGCAATTTGTTATTTGTGATTTATGCACCAATCAACCATACGTTAGTGGTGAATCCTTTGGGTGGCGAGGGTTGTGGGGTTGGGCCTCCATGGATCGGAGTGGATTGTTCAGTATATCCCATGGATGATCCTTTAGATTGAGATCTGGTGAGTTTGCAAAGCAGATCAACTCTTTGCAGGTCCTGCCACTGCAGGCTATGATGCACTGGGTGTTCTGGTGCCTTCCTATCGCTGCCTTTTTTCAGAAATCTGTGCTTCTTTTTTTTTTTTTCCTGTGGGATCGGCCTGGACAAGCTGGCCTTTGGTCCTGTCACCAGTTTATTGGTACTGTATATAATTGATAATCAATGTTGTTCAGTTCACCTGGCAGTGGTGTTAATGTACTTCAAATACATGGGAACTTATTTGATCAATCCTGAGTTTGTTTCTCAGTTTTCCTGCCAGCTGCCCAAAACAGGAATGGAGGTATATCGACTACATTGAGCCTAGGTGTCTACACTTAACTTACCGTAATTGTGAGCAGGAACAGAACCTCGGTGCAACATTTAACACCGGTGCTTTTCAGGTCTAGGGTTTATATTAGAATTTTCTAGTTAATTTATTTAGAATTTTCTAGTTAACTCATTCAAAGATTCATTCAGGCACAAAACAAAATATATCAATTTATTGCTACATATAAATAGCAATATTTACTACCCTTGCTGCATCGAAGTATTTACAATTCTCCTTATGATCAATTGTTGTGTGTCCACTGCTATCAAAGGAGTTACAATAGCTACAAATGAGGTTCTTGACTCATTTGTAGCTATTGTAACTCCTTCGGCAACATTTATTGAATGACTTGACTAACCACACTTCACTCCTTATGTTTTACTCAACAATGTTATAAAGTGAACCTGGGCGATAGATTGTAGAGTAAATTTCCTTCAGTGTAAAATAAATGTGTTTATTCATCACATTTTTTTTCTGTTAAAGAAGATAGAAATCTAAATGAAGAAATATATACAGTACATGTTTATGCATTTTTATATATATTACTGTACGTACTGATTGAATGTGAAATTCACAAATTAAATGCAATATATTCACAATTCATGCAGTAAAACAACTCATAACTCATAACATATTACCACCACCTTTACATGCTTTACAGTTTGTAACAGTACACATTGACCAAGCAAATAAAACATACAAACAAAAAAGTCCAGCAATGTTGTTATTAAACAGTCTGCATTACTGTATCTGGTAATAACATATAGAAAATATCTAAACAATACTACATACTATAAATACTGTTTTCTGAGCAGTGGTGGGCAAAGTACACAATTTTGAGTATTTCCCAGGTACTTAACTTTAAATTTACCGAAGTATCAAAAGTACTACAAATATATACATACACTGCCTGGCCAAAAAATAATAATAAGTCACCACCTGGCTTTAACAAAGCAAATAGGTAAGAATCGCCCATTGAATGTTTACTGCAGTGATTAATTAGTTTCAGCTGGCAACAATTTATTTGACCCTAACTTATGCAGTGAGTAGTAGAAATAAAATAAAATAAAAAATAATAATAAAAAAACAAACAACAACAGTAGAACTCGATGTTTAATAGTGAACATACAGGTATTTTCACCTACAGTAAACATTGCATGCAGAATTCAAGTGATTGGGATTAAACAGCTGTGTAGCTTTAATAAATCAGTGAGGCTAATCAGAACAAAAGGCTTTAATTTGCTAGTCAGCATAAAACTAGACTGCTGAGCATTGGAAAAGGGTCATATGGTCTGATGACTCCAGATTAACCCTGTTCCAGAGTGATGAACACCAGGGTTAGAATAGAGGTGAATGAAGTGATGCACCCTTCTTCTCTAGTGCATGAAGTAGGCACAAGCCTCTGGTGGAAGTGTTATGATCTGGGGTTGCTTCTGTTGGTCAGGTCTTAATTCACCAACATTATGTGTCCAAAATAGGAAGTCAGCTTACTACCTGAATGTACTGAATGACCAGTTTTTTTTACCCCATCAATAGATTTTTTCTTTGGTGATGACATGGGCTTATTCCAAAATGACAATGCCAGAATTCATTGTGCTAAAATTCTGAAAGAGTGGTTCAGAGAGCCTGAGGCATTTTCACACATGCACTGGGCACCACAGAGTCCAGATATTGAGAATCTTGGGATGTGCTGGAGAAGACTTTATGTAGTGGTCTGACTCGCCCATCATCAATACAAGATTTAGGGGTGAAATTAATGCAACTCCGGATGGAAATAAATGTTGTGACATGGCATAAGCTTATCAAAATGATGCCATAATCAAAGCAAAAGGCGGTTCAATAAAATATTAGTGTGTGACTTTTTTGGTTATAAGTACACATGTACATACAAACAAACAAACAAACAAACAAACAAGCTAATAAATAAATTAATAAAGAAAGAAAGAAAGAAAGAAAGAAAGAAAAAGTTAAGTACAAATGTTTTTTGAGAATATGCTCTGCAAATATTGAACAACATCCAAATATACATACAGTGCCTTATGCTGTACACATTGACTGTACATAAAATTGGTTCTCATTACTGTGCTGAGGATGGGCCTGTATAGACAGCCTGAAGATCCCATGAAGATGGCTTTGATGTGCAACTGACATGAACGCAAGCAGCTTTGCTACTATGGCTTATGGCTTGTTTTTTTTGCACGTCTCCGCCATCAGTTGCAGTTGTTTGAACTGTTCACAACTTCAAAAAAATTTTAAGGTTAATACTTTAATCAATTTCCTGGTTGACTCTATAGCACACAGTTTTATATATATATAGAACATTTATGTTTAACCTCTTTGTCCATTGATAGAACTGTTGTGCAAATAAAACTGAATCAAATAAACAAGACTTGTTCTAAAACTGCATAATGCTGATGGCTGAAGTGATTGAAGCCATGGATTACATTCCATCTTGTAGTGTCTTGCTTACAGCCATGGGAATACTAGCCAGGGTGGAGCTGGTGTGGTGCTGGGGTAGGCGGCTGGAGGTGGAGCTGTTTTGAGCCTGAGATTGTCTACGCCTCTGAAACATGTGGTGGCACAAATAGGACAGAAACTTGTCATGCAGAGAAGCATAGATAAAAGGGTTAAAGCATGCAGAGCTCATGGCTAACAAATGGCATGAGACCTGAATCACATTGATATGGCTCTTGCTCAGAATAACAAAGTCGGTGTCCAGGTCACGTATGAGATTGACCACCTGCAAGGGGAGCCAGGAGAATGCAAAACACAACACTGATATCAGCAGAAGACGGAAGGTCTTGCGCCTCTTGCGGCCCCATTTCTCCTGATTGGAGGGAATGGCAGCTATAAGTCCCTGTGTGGCCCTGTGCTGAAGGTGGCATGAAATGGCACAGTAGGATATAGACACAGCTGCAAGAGGGACGAAATAGGAAAGGAGCAGGAAGAAGCACGAGTAGATAAGTCGACCAAGCTCCTGTTCTTGCCAGAACTCCTCGCACACGGCCATGTGATGCCCGGCAGCTCTCAGATCCAAATACACAGTGTGTAAAGTGGCAGGGATGGACATTACCAGTGCACAGATCCAAATGCTTAGCACCAGGGCAACGCAAAAATGGCGCCCTATGCGTCGGCGAATAGGATATGCGACCACGATGTAGCGGTCCACTGCTATGGCTGTCAGGGACAGGACTGCTGCAAAGACAGTTGCGGTCTGCATAAGCGAGACGAAACGGCACATGAAGTGCCCGAAAACCCAGCCACGTTCATCGAAGGCATAAAAGACAGTTAGGGGCACACAGAAAAGACACATCACCAAGTCAGCCAGGGCCAAGTTTCCAATCAGAAAGTTGGTTGTGCTGTGAAGCTTCTTGTTGAATCCAATGAGGAAGAGGAGGAAGAGGTTTCCAAAGCAGGCGACTAGGACTAGCATGGCATAGAGAGGCACAAAGAGCATCTTTAGTTCCATCAGGAGGTTCAGTCCGTTGAACGATGAGAGAGATGTAGGAGATGCGTTGAAGGTGGTGTTCTGCCAGGTTCCGTTGTCGAGGGCGTCCATGTTCACCACAGCTTTCACCTGTACAAGCATTATAGAATGCACAGACAAGTTACACATCCTGTACAGTATATCATTGGAGTAATTGTGAAATGAACAGAACAATTGCTATATGTGTGTTTTGACGAGCATATTTTTGTTACTTGTTAATTACGTTTAGAAATGGATGAGCTGGCATTTGTGTGTTTAAGCACTGAGGGGTTTATTTACAAGAATAAAACCTGCCTCTGCCTGAGTTTTTTGAAGTTTAATTGCATATAGCCAAATAAGGAAGATTATGGTGCTATGCTGAAACCCAAAACACCAAAAGAACTGAATTACAGACATGCTGATCTATTTTCTGAAATTGTAGGCTTCTTCTTTAAAAAAAAAAAAAAAAAAATCTATTGTTGCCTAAATTAAAGACGCTGAACGTTTTAGAATAATGATCCCACAGAGCACACTTTGTCCGACAAAAAAGGCTGAAATGCTTCAAAACTTTGATTCGAGGCAATTCCGCATTTCTTTGTTCACATAATAGCTGTACATTTAGAGAACACAATCCTGTTCTTAGGTGAGTCAGAGCTAAGGACATGAGAAATGCTCGAGTGAGCTGTGCTAGCTGTGTTCTTTTGTGCAAATTCTCATAAATAATTATAAAATCAATTATCACCTCATGCAGCATTAAAGCATTCAACAACTTAAATCAATGAGAGCTCAGAATCACTATTTTTAGTTTTTTTTTTTTTTAACACTCCCAAGTCTTTTTTAAAAAGGATTTTGTGGAAGGTGTGGTTAATGTTTAATAATCAGGGGTGTTCTAGCCCAGGAGACATTTAAAAGAGAAATCTGTTTACAGCTGGCATTTCATGTGTATCGAACCCGTCCCTATTGACCACTTGTAATTGGGTTGCGTGACAAAGCAGTCGTTTGTTGTTGGAGGATTTTTTTTTTTTTTACCAGGTTTAAGATGTTGCTTAAATGTACTTAATCAACATTTAAGTACACTGTCATATATACTCTATCAGTATATTAATGTACATTTCAATTCATTCAGTTCTATTAATTTACCTAAATATCTCCTACGATTACTACTGAACTGTATGTCAGTCAGTTTTTTCTTGCCCTTGGCTTGCTCATCAGGTACAATCCGTTAATTATGCTTCATACATATTTGCTCACATTTTTCATCAACTCATTTGTTTGATATACAGCATAATTATTAATAACAAAATCAGCTACGATTATATAGCATATATAATATCTCATATAGAAGAAGAAAAAACAAACTACACTCAGGCATTGCATCCATTAAGATTTAATAACTCATAATAAATCTCATCTTTAATACATTAAAAATAGTTCTGGGCCACAGTTTAATCTTGAACTGTTTCTTTGGAAGTTTTCCTGTGTCCAAATTAGTTTCCTCTCACCTCCCAAAGACATGCTGCTAGATGAATTGGCTAATGCACCTAACTGTGATGAATTTGTGACTGTGTGCGCATGGCGCCTTGTGATGGACCGATGTCTCATCGACAACATATTCCTGCCTCAAGCCCTGTATTCCATAACCAGGATAGAGTCACACCGGAAGAGAAATGAAATGAGAACCCTTCTCTCTAAGACAATTATTTAGGAAATAACCTTAAATGACTAGTTTAAGTGTGTGCTATATCCGTTCCATTGACGGGGACTGAAAGTGGACAAGCATTTGCTATGTTTGTTCTACATGAATATGCGTGGATCATATTCATTATTTCAGTAATTCACTGATTTGAACAGGTATTGGCAGTTTTCCCAGCCTGCAATTACCTTCATATGAGCACAGTGATATCCATCTCTTCTGTCATGTCTAATAAAACACAGACGATGGTAAAATATTGAATCTAAAGGTTTCAGTATTGTAGCCATGGTTATTTCAAAAATAATATATAAACATATTTTTAAAAAATAGGATATTTGTTTATAATAGTATTTAAACTAGATGAAATGGTATGTTAATGATTGTTTTTTTCATTTGTGAATGAGAGCTTGTAGCAAGGTCAATGATCTTACTTTACCTTAGTAGATGCTATTTTAATAGGTAATAGTTTGTGGCCTCAGGGTTGTTTGTTTGTTTGTTTGTTTGTTTGTTTGTTTGTTTGTTTGTTTGTTTAATCAAGTTCTTTGTCGTAATGTCATGAGCTTAGCTCAACATGATGTCATCAGCATATAAATTAATTGGTTCTCAACTCCTGCCCTGCACATTTTAGTGTTTTCCTTGCTCTATTACACTATTACACAAAATTTGCTAATTAGCTGATTTGGTAAACTAGTGCTTGGTGCTGAGAAAAACACTAAAATGTGCAGGGCAGGTGGTCCTCCAAGACCAGGGTTGAGAACCACTCCAGTAAATTATATGGCAAGCTGTGAAGATACAGTCTATGTAAATTTAGACTCAGTACTGACCCTTGTGGGACACCACTAGTAAACTTTTTGAATCTTAGTTTTTTCCCCTTGATTCACAGTTTCAGACAGAGTCTGTGCTGTGAGATAAATATAGAACCTATTATAAGCTCATTGATTGAAGCCCTGAGAAGAAACAAAAGGGAACACATAATATCATTAACCAATTATGTTGCTGCTGTGATTGTGCTATGGCCAGATTAGAACCCTGCCTGTACTGAAAATATTGTAATTGGATAAAACGTACAAAGATGGATAAATAATAATGTCTCAAATTACTTGTCTGTTATTCTGGAAAGACAGAATAAAATTACAATTAAAATAGATAGATTTTCAAATATTATATATTTGCCTCTTATATACCACTACAATGGGTTTGACATCTAGCAATCAATATGCAATTTAAGTGAACACTTTTAAATTTCGATTCAAGGGGTTCAGCATAAATATTTTACAGCCATTTTGTTACATGGCTGTTTCATTTTTACAAGCTCAAAATTATTTTGACAGATTAAAATAGTCAGAAATATTAACACTGATTTCAACACCTGGATGCAAATCTTGTGCACTCAATGACTTGGAACCCAAGGACATCACATCACAAATGCTGAGTTTCCCCCTTCAGATACTTTTACCATCCCTTTACTGCTTCAGTTGCTGCTTGTTTGTGGGTCTTTCTGCTTTCAATTTAGTCTCCAGTCGGTAAACAGCATGCTCAATTGGGCTGAGGTCAAGTGAACACCTCCGCCCTTTATAAAACTTTAATTTATTTGCCTTAAGAAGCTATTGGTTGCTTTCACTGTATGCTTTGGTCTGGTACTTTGAAGGACCATCTTTTCAGTTTTGCAGCATTTGACTGAGTCAGAGTAGAAAGTATAGTTCTATACACCTCAGAATCCATCCTGCTACTTCAGTCAGCAATCAAAACATTAAAAAAAGACCAGTGACCTAGTTCCACTGGCAGCCGTACACACTCATGCCATCATGTTTGACAGATTGAGTTGTAAGCTTTGAATCATGAGCACTTCCTTTCTCTCTCCTTTCTCTTCCTATTGTACTAGTAGTAGTTCATATTAGTTGAATCTATCCCAAGAATTTTGTTCTAGAACTGTTCAGGCTTTTTATGTTTTCTAGCCAATTTTGATTTAGTAAATAATAAATCCACTGTCTTGGTGTACAAAGGCAAAATTATGACCCTGATGCAAAAAATTCTACATCAATTTTTTAATCAGTCATAACTTCAGAAACTGTTAAAGCCACAAACATAAACCTTATTCTTTAGGATATAGATAGACTTTACTATCATGGTAATACTCCCTCTGGCATGGCCACAATGACAATTCGAATTAACCATACTCTACAAAAATGTTGGGCGGTGTTGATACTGAGGCTGAAAGGCATGTTTCACCCATAATCAGATAGAGGCACCAAACAGGAAATCAAATGAGAATGATTCATAGCAATTTTCAGTGGTTGGCTATTTTGTTTTTTCACGCTCCCCAGACATCATCATCATCATCATCATCATCATCTCTCTCTCTCTTTCTCTCATCTACAAATACTTTCTTCTGGGGAAAAAATAGATTTTATTTGCATTTAATATATTTAAAAAAAACTTTGCTTGAACATCATTTTGAAGAAATTTTCTTACTGGCAGAAATCAATTGTTCAAGACTTCCTGGGAAAACTCATAGAAACAGCATGCTGTGAGCTTCATCTTGAGTCAGGCTATCCAAAAACAGCAAAAAACATAGAAAACATTCTGTTACTGATTCTGAGCCAAAGGAGTAATCACAGAACAAACAAAAGTGTGTGAGGAAAGACTGAATAACCTAAAATGGTTTCAGTCTACATGCTCATGTTGATGGTAAAGAATGGTGGACAAAACGTGTGGTGGTTATGTAGCAACGAAGCTGTGTAATCTGGTTCTCTTAAGCCTCTCACAGTGGAGACCCCAAGGAGCACCCAGAATGATTGGGTTCACACTAGGGTGGGGAAAAAGTAGAACATCGAGCCAGCTTGACTTCTGCATGATAGGAAGCACTTTTCACCACAGGTCACAGTTTCAATTGCCACATCTTTGTCAGGGAAAATATCAGGTATCTTTATTTCTTATGTGTTTTAAAAATCAGTGCCAAGAGATACTGAGGTGACGTGTTATCTCCCATGCTGGCTAAAATCAAGGAGTCCAATATCCGTCTTCCAGCACCATGGAGCTGCCACTGTCCTGCATTCACTTCATTGAGCCTAAGAATTGACCACCAAGCAACCCAGAACTGAAACCGGTTGATTACTTTATTGATCTGCTTCTGTACAGAAATGCCAGCCATGAAAAAAAAATGAAAAAGGAAGAAAATCATGGTTTTATCGAATAAAATTTGATACATATGCTGTGCTTTAAGTGCAGCAGCATCACCTGTGATTGATTCCAATGGTCATAGTGGTCATGCCATGGAGAATATTACCATTCCCACGCAGGTTGTTTTGGTATATTTCTTGCCCTTAAAATTAATGTGAAACAGGCTATTTCCAATGAACATAAAAAAAAAATAAAAAAAAACTCCCGGGTGTGGTGGCGCTCATTGTACTCCGACACCCTTACATGGTTGGAGAACCACCAATGACCTCCAGTGTTTTGGACTCTGAACCTAACGTTACACCCTTGTATTCATTATATAGTGTGTGTGCTTTAAGTGGTCATACTTCTTGAACTTTTTCATCACAATAATCCATGTACCTTTGTTTTTCAAGGGGAAGCTGATTTATTTATTTGATAAGCAACATAAACAGACTCCAAATATTGCAAATATTTCTCAGTGAAGATGGTGGGTTGTCAAATATTACTTTTAAACCTCTGGCCAATGTAATCCCTTTATATTTCTGCTCTTAGTGAACTTGTTACTTTGATGATAACATTTACTCAAGTATTTTTTTTTTGAAGTAGCAATATTGTAGAAAGGTTTTTACCTCCTCTACCCTTCAAAGTAAAATCCCCAGTGTTGATTTAACACTTTCATAGTTCATATGAGTCGAGTCCAACTGGACCTATATAAACACTAATTCAACATTCTGGGTGATATTTCAACTTTGGGAAATTTTTATGTGTTGTTGTTAGAGACAGATCAGGACACAATAGCACACACTACAAATATTACATGGTCACCTCTGAAAGTGGATTAAGTAGATCAGATCACAATGTAGCCCCAAGACACAATTGACCCCAAAAGCACCTGAATAGGACAGGCTGTACTTAGCACTGACTAATTATGATGCTTCACTCAAGATGTGTGTTAATGCCAAGTGCATACTGGGGCATAAGGCTGTAGTTTTGATGTAGATGTGTGTTCTATATTTGTACAAAGTCTGAATTAAGTAAGTTAAGTACAATTCATGTATTCATCAGTATTTTTGTGTTTAGGAACTGGGCATAAGCATGGAAATTCTTACAAAAATCCAACTAAAGCACGAATATGAATAAATAAATAAACAAACAAACACTCGCATAAATTGCTCATCATATTTGAAAACAACTAGAGGTTTAATGAAAACAAATGATGTACCCTGGCTTTGAAAAACATCTTAATAAAAAAGGAGGTACTTGACATTCATGAAATTGGGTTGATGCATAATCAAGAGTTTTTCAAAGCATGAAATTGGTGAATATGCTTCATTTGTTACAGTCTAACAGACATCCACTGTGTAGAATTGTATGCATGAAGACTGAATATCTATCCACAGCTGCAGGAATGAAAACACACCCACATTGTCATAGAGCAGGGGTTCTCAGAGGTTTGGAATCAGAGACTTATGTGTACATTAATAAGGTGGCTTTAATAAGGGCCATAGTCCTGAAGATTCCATTAACAGAAAACATAGGTCTAAACTGCACCTGATTTTCGGTTATTGACGACTGGGTTAATATTTGGGTTTTGGGTAAATGGGTTTGGATTAAATCCTTTCAATGATTGAAATAACCACTATAAATTATAGAAGAACTAAATACGAATTCAGTTCTACATATAATAATCTTGATAATGGTGAGCTGTGATTTTCACCGCTGTAACGCTAAAATAAATAAATAATAATATGATGCATTAATAAGGATGAATATTTTTACGACTATAACTAAACATGATCATACTATACATGAGCATACTATGTTTTTTTAATTCCATACTATGTGTTATTTATTTATTTATTTATTTATTTATTTATTTTTAGCTGTGGATAGATATTCAAATAATCAAATGCAATGTCCATGTTAAAAATGCAGATGTAATTGCATTTAGAGATAAGGAAGTATTTCACAATTTAATTTTATATGGCATTTTAGAATGACATTAAAAAATTTTTTTTTAATACATTTAACTACATGTAACAACATGTGCTACCATACATTAAAAGATCTGGGATGTCAGATCAAAAGCATCACCTGTAACATTGTTTTACTTTAAGTACTGCAGTATTGCAATTTACATTAATAGGTAATTAGGGAACACAATAGTTACCTTCCTTTATCGAGTTGATCACATCTCAAGCAGACAGTGGATGATCCACAATAAAATGAAATTAAATTATGTAAAATAAGTTAACTATAAAACAAGACTTAGTTTAGTTTTTATATTTCAGTTAAAAAAATAAATAAATAATAAGAAGAAGAAACAAAGCTCTACAAGAGAATATTGGTTGTTTTTTGTCAGTGGAGATTCACTCAGCTGTCGTTCACCTTGCTCTCGCCTTCCCGTCGCTCCACAGCAGACTGGAGGATGGCCAGAGCGCGCGCACACGCGCCAGCACACACGCGCACACACACACGCGCGCGCGCGCGCGCACACACACCTTCTCTATTCTCCACGTCACTGCGCTGGATGTGAGAGAGGACCAGCCTTCAGCATCGCCACCGTATTTATAGCTATTATTCACTAATTATACGCATTAGAGGTGTCGTAAAAAAAAAACATCTTAGCGACGCTATGTATAAACACACATATACACAGGCCTACATACATAGAAAGACAAATAGATTATAATATAATATGCATATGCAGCATATAATCATAAGTATATCAGTGAAATGCCATTTGACAGAATAGTACTATTTCTTTAGTGCATTGAAACTGAGATTTTCTTTCATCAAACTGTCAGAAAGTTTCTGGTCTTGAACAGCAAAAGAGCTTTTACAGTAGTCTGTTGTATGGTGCCTTAGCTTACATAACTGACTCTTTAAAGCCACTGATTTAACATAAGCATTTCCAGTATAGATGTTACGTGGAGTCCATTCATCATCCATCTAGGAACCTCTGGCGTCCAACTAGGGACCGTGGTGGCCACTGGTGACTATTGTATTTGTATTTATTCCCATTTTTATGACCGTGGTAGGTCCAATGGTCAACATTCACACATTCATTCCGACACTACGGCAGTTTTCTGGGAACTCAAATTGGCATGTCTTTGGACTGTGGGAGGAAACTACAGTACCTGAAGGAAACCCACCAAGCACGGGGAACTCCATGAACACAGAACCCCGAGGCGGGAGTCAAACCCAGACCCTGCAGGTGCAAGGCGATGGAACGAACCACTGAGCCACGGATAATAAGAAATAAGGAATGAGTGTGGGTGTTTTAAGCTAAAGCTGAGCTAAAATGACCTAGGACATGATAATTACAGTAAAATATACCACAAATATACATTACGTTCACACATTTTTTTCTACTGTACCTGGTTTTGTGCACTGACTTAAGTTCACCGAATTTCCACTTCACCTTGAAACGTTTCCATTTGCATGAAACAAAGTATTTTATACAACATTTTATACAACAGTTCGACTCAGTGGCATGGAGTTTGCATGTTCCCCTCTTACTTCGTAGGTTTCCTCCCACAGACCAAAAACATGCAGGTTAGGCTGACTCAATTTTCATTTTTATTTGTATAGCACTTTTAACAATTGTCATTGTCGAAAAGCAGCTTTACACAGGCAAAAGAAAATTATGGACGTTTGTATGGAATGTGAATGAATGTGTATGAATCAAAATGATTACATTGTCCCTGATGAGCAAGCCGAGGGCGACGGTGGCAAAAAACTCACTGAGATGGTGATGCTGAGATGCTGAAACCTGTAGAGGAACCCATCCTCATTTGGGGGATAACGGATAGCAGGGATTGATCTGCAGACATACTGTGTGTTAGGCCGCTGGAAGTTCAATATAACAGTTGATGTCTTTAAGTTAATATGGAGTCCAGTTCGTTATTGGAGGCTCAGGGAGACTGTAGGCAATTCCAGTCCTGAACTATCAAGCGACTGCTGTCACAAGTCCTCAGAGAACAGCTGTCAGCCGAGGCCAGGACCGTCTTCATGGGAACTGGCTTTTCCAAATTGCTTGTGTGGGATTGAGCATGCTCTGGGCAATCTACAATATACAGTATCTGCATGTGTGTATGCCCTGCAAAGAATAGGCACCGAGTCCAGGGTGTACTTGCCCCATGCCCTAAGTCTCCTGGGATGGGCTCCAGACTCTCCGTGACCCTGTAAACAGGATAAAGCGGTATAGACGATGAGTGAGTGAGTATTGTAACGTGCATTTCTCCATATAATTGAGATGGTTATTAAATAAACTAATTTAAAATAAGCATTACATTCAAGTACAGACATCACATGGAGTAAATAAGAAGAAAGTGTGGGCGTAAGCTAAAGCTGACGACATGGTGGTTACCATAAAATATACAAATGTACATTCATTTCATGCACTTTTTTTTCTACCGTAACTGGCTTTGTGCGCTAAAATTTCAACTTTACCATGAAACATTTCCATTTGTATGAAACAATTTTATATACAAAACAGTTCCAAAAGTGCAGCTATTTAGTATCTACCATTACTTGGATGCGTAATTGTTTTTATCACTTCGTTACATGTTCATTTCTAGCAATAGTTTATTACATTAAAACCGATGCTAGACTTGTCTTCACTGTCATTCAGTCTGTAAGTTGGCATGGCAACACTCCACACTATCCAGCTGAAGCTTGTATCTGAAGTATTTTGGGGCAGAAATAAATAAAATATTTGGCTGTACTGTGTCTGAAATGTACTTAATATAGATTTTTTTATATTTTTTTTTACAGAACTTATATAAAAGCAATATTACCCTGGCAGTAGTGGGAATGTCATTTCAGTTAAGCCTTACCGCATGAGCCAAAGCAAATACAGAGGGGCCCACAAAATATATACACACTTCAACAGTTGTTATCTATGCCCTTTTTTAAAACTCGAATTGAATTATGTGCAGTATTATGTTTCCTCTAAAGATGTCAGCAGACGCGCCATCGTTGATGCTATCATGTGACCGGAATTATTTGTGCATATATTTTTCATGTTGGAAGTTTTATTTACTGTATGGGCCCCTCTGTATTTGGCTGAATACATGCCCAGACATTTACAGTACATTCATATACAGTAGGCGTGTCTTAAATTCTGAAGCATTTAGAGTTATGCTTCCACAGAGTTTGAGGATTTTTTTTGTTTATACTGCTCAAAAGGAAAATTGCAAAAACCTGTGGCTCTTTTAAGCCAAGCTTATTTTTAAGCTGTGAGCATGGCTTATGTTTGCACCACTACAAATGTCAGGAAGGAAAAGCATCAGAGAAATCCAGGAAGAACCCACAACAACCTACTGACATCTACTGGCCATTATTTTACAGGATACAGGCATGCAACGTTTATGTGAAATGATATCTGAAAAACACAGTGTGTCTTCAGGCTTGCAGTGTAATTAAAGAAAAGTATCTTATCTGTAAAATTAGGACCGAACATGTAATCTTCAGTTTCGTTCAAGATTTGTTATGTACTGTAATTCTTAATTACCTTTCTAAAATTTGTTTCATCAACATGTTGATCTACATGTTGATCGCCATCTCAAAATGAGTACACCCCTCACATTCCTGCAACCACTTTATTATATGTTCCCAAGGGACAATACCTGAAAATTGGATATACTTTAGAGTAGACAATGTGCAGCTTGTATAGCAGATGTCGTCTAACAATAACTCAACATGCAGACATTATTGTACACCCTAAGTGAAAATGGCAAAACTGCGTCCAAAGTGTCGATATTTTGTGTGAGCATCATTGTTCTCTAGCACGGCCTTAATCCTCCTGGGGCATGGACTTCACCAGCGCTGCACATGTTGTTGCTGGCATCCTCTTCCACTCCTCCATAATGATATCACGGAGCAGCTGGAGGCGCTTCGCCACGTTCCGCTTGAGGACGCCCCACAGGTGCTCAATAGGGTTCAGGTCTGGAGACATTGGCCACTGGAGACTTGGCCACTGACAAACACATGAACATGATGAAAAGGACATGTGATTTTGTATGGTTAAAGATGTACAGCTGTCATCACTTGTCAGATATTTTGGCAATAATGGCTGTTACATCCAGTCCGCACATACAAGCCTGGCACAGGTTTTACACCAGATGCCCTTCCTGATGCAACCCTCCCATTTTATCCCGTCTTGGGACTGGCACTGCATGCAGTGGCTGGGGTTTGGGCATTGGCTGGGAATTGAACCCGGGCCTCACCTACCAGTGTCCATTTGACAATAATGGCTGTTTGTTGAATTATTTTCAGAGGACAGTAAGTCTATACTGTTATACAAGCTGCACATTGACTACGCTAAAACATTTCCAAGTTTCATTTCTATAGTATTGTAGTCTTGTGCTTTGAGAAGATATACAAAAATGTTTCCTGAAATTAGAGGGGTGTACATTGCCTGGCCACCCCAAAAAAATAAAAAGGTAAAATAAGATTAAATAAAGTCACAGTTTATTTATGTATATGAACTGGTTGCCTGTTCATATGGTATTTTTTCTCATGTCCCAAGAACCACTCTTTTATAGTTTAAGTTATATATAGTTGAGTATATGTACATATTGTGTTATTAGGAAAGTAAAAATGCAAAGATATAGTAATAATCTGGTCATTCAGCACATTCAGGTAGTCAACTGACTTTAATTTAATTGCCACATAACCTTAATAAACCTATCCCTGACCAAGTGAAGCAAGCCCAGAACATACTGTAACACTAATCAGAAGTTGGTTTTCTTATAGCCACACAGCTGTTTAGTTCTGATACTGTGTTCTTGTTGCAGCATGCATGTGGAAATGCTCTGAATTTAAATATTAAACATAGCTTGCAATTCAGCTCTCAATTCTCCTGTTGATTACAGTGAAACTTTTGATTCATGTATGATTCTGATCACATTTCTTTTATGAAGTTGATGGTTCACCACTATCCTTTTAGGTTTTAATAATGTGTTGGAAGGTTCATACCCCAATTCTAGTCATTTTTAAGCTTCTTAGTTGTTTTCTTGGCTTGATGCAGGCCAATAATTTGACCTTTTTTTGGGGGCCAGGTTTTTTCTCCTCAGCTTTCATGCTACATTACATACTAATACCACATTTCTTGTCATATTGTACTACTTATCACAGTGATAGCTAACTAGATTAGATACTACAGATAGTACAGATACTATACCATACTATAATTAACAATGTAATAAGAGATAAAAATAACAGTGAAGAAAGTGATGTTTTATCGCATAGTTTTGCTCTTCTTGATTGGATTTACTTCTCATCTCCATGGTGTGGCATCAATAATTAGGACATCTTACCACTGGATGTCTTATTTATCGGGAGGTGAAATCAACACCAGGTACCCAAGCACTTCAAACATTTTAGCATAAGAACATTTAATGTGCTCTTGAGTGTAGAGTTCTCCTTTAATGAAAATGAAATGACA
Organism: Clarias macrocephalus; assembly: GCA_011419295.1. Lineage (NCBI taxonomy): Eukaryota > Metazoa > Chordata > Actinopteri > Siluriformes > Clariidae > Clarias > Clarias macrocephalus. The sequence continues at coordinate 114,386 of JAAGKR010001619.1, forward strand.
ATTTCAACAAATTAAATTAAACTGGTGGAATTGTTTTTTCAGCGCTAGTTGTTGATGGAAGGGAGGTGAAACATGATTTCAGTTAATGTTGTTTTCAAAAGCCTGTGCATACATGGTGACATAAGCATTTAAGATTTACATTTATGCAGCTGAACACACATGTATTTTAATACTGTTCAATTTCTTAAACGCTAATTCATGCTGCAGAGCCAAGAGAGACAAAGAGTAAAATCTATGGTGGCAGATCTCATAGGACTTATTAACATATTCATTTTTTTCAGAATAAGGTTTAAAATCTCAAAGTCCACAACATTATTTCCTGTAAAGATGATCACCATCAGATACTGTACACTGAGTCTTAAATACACGATCATCTGCTGGTCATGTGACCACAGTCCCATGAGGAATGAGGTGACTTATTTCTCAGGGCTTGAGCATTCTTCCTCGTCTAGCTCTTCTGTCGAATAACCTGTGCTGGATGGGTCGTGCGAGGCTCCCTCTCTGCTCTTAGACGGCAGAAGGAGGTACTCCAGCTCTTCTGCACTGATTGCTACACGTTCTGGAGACAACCAGCGTTTCAGCTGTTCCAAAGCACTGCCAAGGCATAAAGGACAACACATTATAGTGTACTTCAGTTCTAAATGTCATGGTTAAATATACATTAATGTATATATAAATCAATAAGCAAATTTATATAAAATCAGTTCATATAAACATCTTGCTAAGTACCATTGCATACCATAAATAAACTGCCCAGTCAAAAAAAAAAGCCATTGTTTGGATTTAAATAACCAAATACTTAAGGGGCTTTATTCATATACTTACTGCAGTGATTAATAAGTTTCTGCTAGCAACAATTCTTTTAACCCTGATGCAGTTAGTAGCGTCTCATTTCTTAAACAGCCATGTTGGAACCTATCCCGTGGTCTTGGAAAAGATGTTACTGCGTTTCAGAAGGTTCAAATGAATCTCTAGAACAACTGTTAAGAGGAGACTGTGTGAATCAGGCCTTCATGGTAGAATATCTGCTAGGAATCCACTGCTAAGGACAGGCAACAAGCAGAAGAGACTTGTTTGGGCTAAAGATCACAATAAAGAACACGATAAAGAAAACTCTTTGAATGAGAAGGTGTGTCCAAACTTTTGGTCTGTACTGTATTATTAAAACTAGAAGGATAGTGCTGAAGCTTCAATTTCATAGAAGAAACCATGAATTGCCACTGAAAAGTCCTGACCCTAACCCCATGAAATATCTTTGGGATGTGTTGGAGAACATTGGAGAACATGGAGTGTTTCCACTCTTCAAAGTGTGATGATCTCAGGCAAAAATGAATGCAGCTCTGGACAGAACTAAATGTTATGATGGTGCACAAGTTAAAGCAGTAAGTAAAGTTAAAGGCAATTCAGTGAAAATGTTAGTGTTTTTTTTTTTTTTTTGGCCAGGCAGTGTGTAAAATATTAATTAAAGTGGTGCCCAAAGCAACACCACACAAGACTCAAGAGATTTATTCCTCACTTACCTCTGATCAAGATCACCTTCCTGGAATAATTCTGAAGTCTGGGCATCATGGAGTAACCTATCCCAGCACTCCTTTTTGGCCTGGGACAAGGAGCGCAGCATGTCCCTTGAGGTGACCTCATTTGACTGACCTTTAATCCTCTTTAAACGGTTCTCTGCAACAAAAAGCACGTTCCTTACAAGGTCATTTTTAAATAAAGTCTATTAGAATGAAATTAAGTCAACAGACATGTTATTATACCTAAACTGGCTATGTAAACTGCAGAGTCTGCCATTGGTTCCCAATGACTGGAAGAATTGAGGTTACTAGGAGAGGTAATGTTGTTCTGGTTGCACGGAGGCTGGAATGAATCTGTGAAATGTTCTTCAGTAACCCCGTGGTCCGGTGGCGCCGGCAGATCCGAGCAGATCTCTGACCACAAATCACAGCTGGACCGGGTCTCAAGACTTTCGGAATCACCACTCATGTCTCTGCTAGACTGAACCTAGTCGTAAAAATAATCGCCAAATTAGTAATCACAGATAGAAAAGCTCATAGGAAAATATCATGTACCAAACTGCACTTTGCAGTAGCATTTACTACAGTTTACTTGTGTGTTGTAATCAAAGTACTCAGCAAGAAATTTAACAACATTACAAATGATAAGATTTCATTCTGATTAAAGGTATAGGAGTAACTCAGCAAACCGGTGGTAGTTGGGTTGGTGTATGGTTTAAATGTGTATTTCTGTTAACTTCTCAGAAACATTCATTAACATGTTTCTCCCAAAATACAAATGAATCCGGGAGCAATAGGACTGGAAAATTTAGCTCAAATACTTGCTCCTGGTCAGCGAAGAAGTCTCAAAACATTAAAAACATGATGTCTATCAAGGAATGCAACACATCCATGTGAGTGTATCTGGAATAAATGTGAACAGGGCATCACTTAATATGGCATGAGGCAAAATATCACGAATATTATGAAATTAAATGGTGAAAAGACAAAAGTTACTATAGTTGGGCTATATTGTGATATTTCTGTGTAATATTCATAATAATCTCTACCTCTTTCTATATATCAGGCAAAAGTTCCAGAGGAAGAAGTATACAAAACATACAGTTTGCCAACACAACTGACCTATAGTTCCAAGCCTTCGTGTTAAGTTTGTTGTTTTTTTTTTTTTCAGTACGAATATTTGTGTATTAAACTTTAAATTGTATCCATTATTTAAAAAGTCTCACTGCTATATCTGTGTATTCATGCAAAAAAAAACATGGGGAAAAACACATCCCCTTTCCTTTTTCAAAATTGTATACATTATTTCATCTTTATAATCCAAAACTTGAGATTTACCAGTTATCTGTGATATTTACAATAAAATAAGAGTAAAAAGCACAAAAAAGACAGCACAGATTCGATTATTCGTCACATGTATCTTACATCACAGTGAAATGATTTAGGGAAGATGGGTCAAAGCCAGGATACAGTTCCCCTGAAGCAGGTAGGGTTAAGGACCTTTCTCAGGGGCTCAACAGGGCTCAAACCCCTGACCTTCTGATCAGAAACCCAGTAATCTATAGCCTTAACCATTTGAGCCACCACTGCCCTGCACAGATATGTGTTTTGAATCAATCAGACTGTTGAGAGTTACATCAACGTGTACATGTACATTTCTTTTTTTTCCTTCACTCGTTTGTTTCTCAAACAGTTGGTGGCTCATGCATAACAGTAACCAGAAGATTTCTGGGAATCTTATAATGTTGGTATTATAATGGTAAAATGTTTGGCAAAGGTTTTCTGAGAAACCTGCCTCCTGTAACTAGCACATCTGTGTTTTGTTAGTAAGAGTCAGCGTATTTGTAATTTTTAGATTCCACTTGCCCTTGAGGCAAACTGTAATTGCAATGGAAAAAAAAAACAATAGCTGTGCGCTATTTTCACATTCTGGTTTAGTTTTCCTTTCTGTTGTCGTACACTGATTGATGCCTTCTCCTCTGGTAAAATATGTATGCCTTTAAAGGGAAAGGTAGCAGCTCAGCTACCTCATATCAAATCTCCTTTCTTACTCGTCTTTAGTAAGAACTTTATCCTAATCAGAGTCACAGCCCTGAGTCTGGACCCAAAACCCTGGGAACACTGAACAGAAGATTGGAAACTGCGCACACACTTACACCTGGGACACTGCCAGTCCCTCTACATGCATGTCCTGGACAGTAGGAAAAAAACAGATAAATTGGAGGAAACGTACAAACTAAGTACAAATACATGACTAATTGTTCTGCATCGTTTTTGTGATGCAAGTGCCACCATGAACTCACCATATGGAAATAACAGCATCGTTCCAACTGTTTTTTATCACGAACAGCAGGATTGTGGTTGTGTACAGGTGACAACATCTGTTTAGAACTGTGGGGTAAAAGTGAAACTGGGACTTAAAGAATATGTCCC